>JAIPRK010000346.1:0-24145 GCA_025469195.1 Chaitophorus viminalis | reverse complement strand
CATGGTTGAGTCATTTCTATATACAGGGTTACGCTAGAGCAGGAATGTCAGACTTTAAGTATCAACAGGACCAAATATATGGCATACAATTGTATAGCCACATAAAAAATGTTATCAAAAAACTGATACTTAATGATAAGTTATTTTATTGATTATGTATCAATTTTCATTATTTTAAATTCATACTTTAGCTATATTCAGTTGAAGCTTGCTGATTTATTGCAGATTTCAAAAACATTATTCTAAAAAATTAAATAAAAAATTTGGTATTTCTAGTAGAAGACTAGGTTGATATGAACATTTGAGAGTGTTTCTATTCTTGTTTGTTGTTTTTTGTTTTTTGATATTTTTGGTTTTTTTGTACATTGAGGTAATTAAGCAATTGTATCATAGAATTTCTCATTTAAGAACTGCGATATGAGGATTTGGATGACATTCAACGTGCTGTAACGTCGGTGTAGAAGAGTTTAACTTCTGGAGACTTCCGGGAGTGCTCTAGTAATGAGAAAACGTTGGACCAAGTGTGTTAGACTCGGAAGAGAGTACGTGGGTGCATAAATCATTGTAAATACTAAATAAATGTTTTAAAATTAAAAATATTCGTTGTTTAATTATCACACCTCGTACATACAATTTACGGTTTGAGATATTTTTAAAACTGGGTTTTAAAATAGTGAATTAGTAAAACTTTTAGTTTTAACATGATTTGTTTATTTTATTAATATGGGATAAACATTTCAATAGATTGTCATTAAATTGCAAATTTTTGATGCGTTTCAAATTAAATATGTGTTAAATACAAATGATTTAGTCTTGAAATAATAATAATAATATCTTTGACACCAAGACATTAAATATTCATTTATTTTTATAAGTACAAGTTTTCTTTTAAATTTAAAATAAAATAATAATACCTAATAATAAACGTTTAATAAAATCGGTTATTATTTATTAATAATAGAATATAATTATGGTTTTTTCTGTATAATATATATTTTTTAACGTCTTAAATATTTAACTTTATGATAACAATTATTAAACATTATGTTTAGTGAAAGCTATTAAAGAAAACAAAAATTTGGAATGAACAGGTATACCATGTTTATTGACCATTTTTTAAGTACCTATATAATTGTCAGCTTACAAATCGCTTTGCTATACCAAGTGTAAACATACATATAATTTTACTATATTATATTTTTTTTTCTAGCAATACACATGTTTGCTATTATTTGTAGAATAATACCATTTTTTTAAGCATACGAGACACTATGTATTATATACGGTCTCACGTGCGGCTCCGCGAACGGTTACCGACGAATTGTGATATATTGTTCAATGTTCATTATAAAAATGATTTTAAAACAATAAACGCTTTTAGTATTTGCCTATTATGTATTGCACATAACGATTTCATGTACGGCTCCGCGAACGGTTACCGACGATTTGCATAACAGTGTTACACTGATCCGATGAATACAATAATATATCCATAATAATATAAGTCTTATAAACACCATATTATGCCTTACTTATTATTTTTTAAATATTTTAAATTTTTTTTTCTAATAAAAAAGATTTTTTATTCTGGTGCCTGTTGGCATTATTCAACTATAGGTAGCAGGTATAGAAATCATAAACTATACCAGCTACGTTTTTATTTTTTATTTTTTTAATGGGAGAATAGAATTATAAATAAAAGAAATATATAAAAGACACTGAAATAAGTTCTTTATAATTAATTTATTTGCATAACTTATCAATGTATTTATATTTATAAAGATAATTATTTCAAACGTTTCGTTAGACACAATATTTAATTTTTATTAACTTTTATTCGTATAATTATTATTAATAATAATCTCATTGTCTTGTGTAGGACAACATCAAACTTCAAACTTTAATAAATAATAATACATTTTTAATGGATGACAAATATAATATTTTAAAAAAATATTTGAAATTATAGAAATTGTTGAATTATCAAAATTTCAGGACTAAAATTCATAAATAGTAAACATCAAAATTTGTTATAAATATTGGTAAAAATCTCAGCTTTCAAGTTATTTAATAATTTTTATATGGATTTTCAATTTTTTGGATATTTTTCAGAAAAATATTTTAACTTAATAAGAATCAAAATTATTAAAATATCTACACAGTTCCCTAATTTTGTAGTGGTTTATTTAACGCGTGATGAATAAATTATACGTACCTTAGGAATTATATTTATGAATAAATAATATATATATTGTATAGTGCATTTAAACCTAGAATTACTATGTTCCGAATATTTACTTTGACGAATTCAATATCAAATAATTCATTTTCATATCAACCATGGTAAACTACTACGAATCCAAATGAGAAATTATCAATCCAAACAAATAAAAACAAATGTACAACAATAATAATCTTTTGAGCTAGAGTTAATTTATTCACACTTTAAATGTTTTTACTTTGTTAAAAGAAAGCTTTAATAATAAATTAATTAGAAGAAACTTTAAAGGATCTATATACTATATCATAAATCAAAATTTAATAATGTTCTATCAAAACCGAGGAAAGCTATTTCCAAAATAAATCTCTATTCCAGGTATGTCAAACAAATGGCCCGTGAACTAATGGCTAATTAGATACTTAAAAAATGAGGGCATAAAATTCATAACATATAGGTATGTAGGTATATTATATTGAATAATTAAACATGTCACTATGAAAACCAAGTGGCAGTTAAAAACAAAAATTTTTCGATGAACACCGTCAAATCCAAGAAAATTGAGAATCACCGTATTTTTGCAGTGAAAAAATTATAAAATAAATTCTTCAATATTGAAAATCCTGATTAATGTCCTAAGTTATATTACATTATCCGATGCTATACAAAAAACCTAAAGTGTCTTTGTTGTGTTCGTGATGGATAAAATTAAAAGTTATTTATAAAATATCATATTTATGATACACATTCTGCAGTCTGTATACGAAAATACACAATCTATTTAGCCAGTGTTTCTTTCAAGCAATTATCTATGGAGGGAGAGGGAGGGCTGGAAAAATTTGAAGTATAGTAAAGAAATATGAAGTATAAGAAAGAAAAATGAAATATTGATATTGAAGTAATTCTGTAAATGTCTTAAGATTTATAATCATCAGATATGTTATTGACTCATAAGTCAATAATTAAAAAATAAATTATTTTTCCCGATGTTAATCAGTAATCAATTCTTTGTGTACCTTCACATTTAAATTTGTGAAAGTTTTATGAAATTCTTATGAGTTAACTCTAAGTGATGTTAATATATCACTATCACTATTAATAACATAATCTATATATTAATATCACTATAATTCTTGTAGGTAATTAAGTACTTGCAAGTTGCATGATAAAAATACTGTTAGATTATATTTATATTAAAAATAAATAGATTTATAAAATTTATTTTTAAGATAAATATTAACTATATAATCATAATAATACTTTATGTGCATGTGTTGAACTTGTGAATATTTGTGTATTCAATTATATTGTCTACAATAATAAATAACAGACAAGGGTAACTATTCTTGAAAATTAAAAATGTATTTTACTTTATGTAATATGAATTACCATATGATTTTTCAAATCCTCCCCCCCAAAGAAAATTGCCTGAAAGAAACACTGCATTTGGCCCTTTTGATAATTTAAGTGTGACCACCTGCCTGCCCTAACTTAACCTAAGCCTGTATATAGGATACACACAACCATGTATTTTAATTTGTAGACATTATTTATTAAATGCAACTAGATATATGTAAGTTCACCTGCCTGTAAACGACCGTTCTCAGAGCTTCGTCGTAGAACACATCTTCCTAGACTTCCACTCAATGGACTTCAAAACAAACTCCTTCAAAAAGTCAAGACTCTTTTGTAGCAGATGGGGTGGGCCGCTACTGCTTGGTCACTCCACCATTTGATTGTCAAACATTAAAAAAAAAAAAAAATATTTAATTACTTTTGATAGACAAACGCCATTATATTTTTATCTGTCTGTACCTTTGTTATGTGACGGCTTCAAAACAGTTCTTCGTCAGCATGCGTTGTAAGTCAGCGCCACTTGCCATTTCACACAAAATATATTACGTATATTATATTGATTAATGACTAAGGTATTATGCTAATAAACGACCATCGGCATAAATAAATTTATTTTATATTATTTTATAAAATGAAAATTTAATGTATAAAAATATAAGAAGTAAAGAAACATAAATTTTATTAAAACATAAATCAAAAATTAATATTAAATATTTTGCTGTCGTCGAACCTAGAAAAAAAAAATTAGTATGCAATGAAAATAATGAAGTATAATTACCTAGCTATTAAACTATATATAAATATTGATAATATAATACCCGGATGTTTAAGCCTTATAAGCCATTGATAAATTCCTTAAATAAATTGCAAAAAATGTAATTAGATATATACTATATCATAAATCAATTAATTTATTATTCAAACTATTAAGCTATATGGGAACAAATATGAATTTAAAATTAAATACTAAAAAAATAATGGTAAAATGATAATTAATGATCTAAATATCATGTGAAAAAATCAGTGATTATCCTATATTAAAGTTTTCCGCTTAATGTATCTTAAATCGAATTATAAAATATTGTTAAAGATCGACCAGAAAAATATTCACTTTACTTTTAATTCCGGATCCTAATGGTAATTATCTTATTTTTTAAAAAAAAATGACATAAACAATAGTTTATTTAGGAACTCACCCGTTCGTCAATGCGCAGACTGGCCAGCCAACAAATCTGGAGATCTAATATAAAAATAATATGCAAATAAAATGTTTTCAAAAACTATTAATTATAATTCACGAGCAAAATTCACAACAACTCTGTTTCACTAAAATGAAATATTTCAATATGTCAAATGAATATGACGAGTTACGTTAGCCATAGATTTTTCCTTTCAACGGTGAGGACTATAGAGTAGCCGATGGGCTTTAGTAATTTGACCCATGATATTATAGTATCCATGTACATTGTCATGACGAACGGCGAGTGTGTAGTGGTGAGCTGCGAAGTGTGTACTGAGCTCGAATGTTCATCATATTTTATTATCTGTTTTGGTCAAAAACATGAAGTAAGAAGAACTGGATTCATCAATTTGCCACAATGAAATCCAGAAAAAAATATATTTAAATTCAGAATTATTTTATTTAACTATTAACTATGAAGACGAATTATAAAATATTTTGATATACATACATAAATAATACATAAATAAATACTTAAATATAACTTAATTTTTTTTATGGTTTTTTTTTTTTTTGTGGGGGGGCGGCAAAGTTTTTTTTTGCTCCGTGGCGGCATTACACCTTAATGCAGCCCTGACGAAGCGTCAAATATTCGTATATAAATACGACATTGTTTTATCAATCACGACTTATATTCCGTATCTGCAATATCATTGTTATAGTTTTATAATGAAAAAAAGCAAAAAATATAACAGTTAAATTTGAATTGTATATCCTTCACGAATTATACAACACGTGGGTACTTCAGTAACTACGCGTGTATTGATTAAAGAAAAACACGCCTTTTGATGAACTCCACCTATTTCTATCATTAAATATCGGGTTTGCTATTTACGATTGAAACCGGCAAGCTAAACTCTACAAACAAACACAAAAAACATAATTTCCATTCATATTCTCGAATATTTGGTATGCTTTTTATCTTATTTAATTCACGTTATTGAGTTGCAGTTGTGAAGAACTTCGCCCTAACTATGAAGTTAGGCTTACCATCCTATTTGATCTGATATTGGTAAATTTCTTGCCATGGTCATATTTATTTACATGCAAATATGGGTAAAATCCAATCTGAGAATTTCAAAATAAAATAATGGATGATGTATGTATTCAATTCAATTACAATTTACAATGAATTTACAAAGCGATGATATACAAGTATACAGCTATACTATAATAGCAGGTACAGCAGTGACAATAACTGTATACTACGTTTAAGTACACTTTATAATAATATATGTACTACTTGTCACTTGATGAGATGTTTTGGTAAAAGAAAATTTGGTACGGTGGTTCTATTTGCCCATGTTTTTAGTTACGTCAATGCTAGTACCTGTATAATTACTATAATTCTATGATTAAAATTCACCTCCACCTTAAATGACCTTCATATCCGCTACTGACGGTTAGTGGGTTAGACAGTACGCAGTTAAATGGATTCAAACGGTCAACGGATCATGTCGTTTAAAATTTGTATACGTAAATCATAAATTTCACGTCGGGTACTCTACAGCTATGAAAATATTATCTTACTGATAATAACCATTGAACTCAATTAATCAAATATATCATTTATTTAATTTCTCTTTGAATTCAAAATATGCTTTAAAATAAGTATGTATCAGTATATACTGTATATAAACTAAATTCAATTTTAATGCTATTATTATTTTATTCTATATATATATATTACATTGTGTTCTACATTTTATAATTTAAAATGATTAAAAAAAGAAAGGCTGTTGAAATTATTTTTGTAAATGTCCCGGTCAGTAGGTACTTGAACTTTAACTCAAACTATAACCATAATTCGTGTACACAGTATTATTTCGCTGATGATAAATAAAAAATGGGTCAGCATAAAAAAAAAAAAAATTTAACCCAAATACTTAAGTAATTATAAGACTCCAGATTTACTTTGTCATCGGCGGGCCCAATGATCCTAGTTGCACGCATTCAACACCGATACAAATGATATAACCGGTGAAGCCCAAAAGCGCAAAAGGTCAATTTTTTTCGATAGACCAAAAGCGCAAAAATTAAATTTTTTTCGATAGCCCAAAAGCGCAAAACAAATTTGCTCTTTTGTTCCTTACTGTCTTAGTAATGTTATTATCAGCTCTAAAGTCAGCTCCAATATAAAAGCATGAAACTTATACATAGAAATATATACTTCAAGATTGGGTTACATAAAATCTGTGGGCTTCAATATTATAGTGTATAATATCAATAATTTAGTATTTTAATAACTATATGATTTTAATAAAATACACTTTTTTTTTTATAAAATTAATTTGCGCTTATGAGTTATGAAAAAGGTGATTTTTTTTGGCGCTTATGGGATATTTATTTTTGGGCTTTTGGATTGTGTTTGGGTCATATTTTACGCTTATGGGCTACAGCCGATATAACCATCCCGTGTCATTTGTGTTCGTCGAACAGATATCGCCGGTGAGGTACACGTGTCAGCCGACCGGGACCAGTTGCTTGAGTTCCAGACGGCCCGCCACGCTTCCGGCGTCGCCCACGCAGAGCCCCACGAAAACGACGACGAACTCGACAACGGCAGCGACCGGGTCGACGACGTGCACGGCGAGCGGTTCGCGCAGGGGTTCCAGGAAACACGTGCAGTTCCCGGACTTTGACGTGCCCAACCTCAGATCCACGGATCTATTGCACGCGAACTGGAAACAAGGCTCCTCGCCGCCGCTGGAACATTGCATCGCGCCGGGTAAAAAAAAAATGGTCACATAATATTATTATCGTTTCGATCATTTATTTATTCATTTATTCAGATATACGGACATATTATACAGTCCTATTACAGTTTTAAATGCATGTGCAGGAAAATTAGTAAAAATTAGTATACAAAAAGAACAACATATAATATTTTATCATAACTATTACTATCATTTAAATTATGATGCACAAAAATAAATCAAAGAATGTTATAGGTACGCAATAAAAATACTATAGAGTGTTATATAAAACCAAAGGGATACGTGTTGCTAGCTATACCGTCAGGAAGTTTGTGGGGAAATTTAAAATATAATTTTTATTTGAAAATAGAAGGTAAAATGGTTTTGGATCTCTGGTATTAAAGTTATTTATTTTTAAATTAATCAATGATAACAATTAGGCCTAATAATAATTCGTGAAGAAATCTAGAGAGTAAAAACATTTGACGTTCATTGGGTGGTAAAAGATATAGGAAATGTAATATATTATTATAAGAACCGTGGGGAAGCTTGTGTATATTAAATTTAAAGGAAATAAAACGCAGGAAATTATTTTGAATAGATTTTAGAGTAGAGTTTTGTTTTGAGGTATTATTTATCCTGCCATATTAATAAACAAATAATTAAGGCATTATTGTCTATTATTATTTTTGTTACTTTGTATATTGACTGTATTTAAATTTATTATCTGATATATTTTATCAATCTTTATCACTATGTTTGATTACTTCACCTTTTGCTTATTGTATCTATATTTATTAACTGTGTACATTTATCATTGTAATTTTCGAACTGTAATAGTTGTTATTAGAAGTTCTTAATAAAGAAAAAAATAAAAGAAGGCAGTATTCTATTACTACGTAATTGTACAGTGATTAGGTTTGCATGCACTTTTTACAGTAGATTACTGTAATTGTAAATTATATATATGTTGCCCTACGACGAGTTACGGTGCGGTCCTTGACGTGTCCAGTTTCAGGTGAGAAATTATTCGTGGACCGACACGCGCGAGGAATTCCATAATATTAATTTATATTTTCAATTGATAATTCAATAACATAACTGTCGGTTCTTAATCGTGTTATCGAATCCACACAGTTGTCGTCAAAAAAAATTATGGTCTTCAAATTCGGAGGAAGGATCACGAATCGAAAACAATATGATCTATATGCCTCTCAAATGTATTTCTTCCGATGTAGCTTCCACTAATAATATAAATGGCAGATGGCTAAATATAGTATTTAAGTTACAATTCAATATTCGAATAAATAAAATTTTTAATTCTTGGGCAATTCAATATACGTAATACAATATATAACTTTATGATTTGAGCTAAATTACTGGTGACCTTTTGTTAAATTTTCGCCAACTCCCTACAGCGGGACTACACTGAGTATAATGTATACAATATGGCGAGAACGATCCTTATCCATTGAACTACTACACAACATTGCAACAGGAATTTTTAATATTTTAAAACGTAGGATTAGTAAAGGTCGGTTAAACAAGAATAAAAAAATTTTAAAACGTCCAATAAATACACCGAAACCAAATAATGTAGTTGTAATAAATATAAACTATTAATATAGGTGCATTTATGCACATAGAAATCATTAAAAAGAAATAATTTCTTTGGGTACTAATTAGAATGATGTAATATTAGCGTTTTAAAATGAAAAATTTTATAACGACTTTTAGCTATGAAAAAATCTAGTAAAATGAAAAAATATGGGGGTATCATCTAGTGAATGATTTCCACAAAACAATATAGTAATAAATAATTAATATTTCCCTAGATAATATATTTTTAACCTATCTGACTAAACAATTCATCTTATTAAAAAAATACACCTTCTCGATTGGTATTTATAATATTCTTATTATCCACGGTAATATTAAATATTACACTTGGTATATTGAGCATATAGTATTACGATCGTGAAGATTTATAACGAATTTATTATTTTCATAATCCCCCGAAAAACGAAATAGTTTATTATTTTGAATTTATTAAGACGCTGAAAGATTTGATATTATTATTTATTTCAAATAATAATCGTTGATTTTTTGTTTATTATTTTTCCTAGAAGTACCTATTACATTTTGACATTTTCCTTCCTTTTTTTCTTGCAATAGTACCCTACACAGACTACAGAGTATAAATAACTTTTTTGCGGGATTGATTACATTTTTTAACACGAAAAACTATTATGTGTGTCGATGTGCACACTCCGCAGTATATTTTAATGATACGTTATGCACATATCGGTCGACGGTCGACTCGATGACTGAACACACACGGTGATGGTGTATTATAATCGATTATTATGTATTTATTTTATTTTGCCATCGTTATTTCCAGGTATTTGTCGCAAATATCCACCTACATGTTTTCATGTTTCCCATCGTTTTATCCTCTCGCGCAGCCGCGAGCCAATCGTTTTAATAAACAAACTAATATGGATTTTACACGTATCCAAACTATAAAGAGAAATAGAGAGAGAAAGAGAGAGAGAGAGAGAGATAGACCGATACTCTGTAAACATAATAATATACAACAGCCGTGATATCTATACGGTCCACATGCACTATACATACGCGGTACTTAAAGTTTATAACATCTTCTATAAAGTTGACAACAATATAATTATTAGGAAAAACGCTATTCGAGTGTTATACGTCGATATGGTCACTATGACCTTTGTTATCTGTAAATTTTATGTTTATATATCATATACGCGTGCGAAAATTCACATCTTTAGCGAGGCTCTTAGTGTACGATGGAGAACCAACTCTTTTATTATGGGCAAAAAATTGCGAATTAATATCATTGATTTCGATTTGGATTTAGGACGCCACACCCACATGTATTGCTTCTATTTTACAATCGAACGAATGTAAGTTCCCATCACACGAGATATAGTAAGTAAAAATCATCCTATGTCTACGTAAGTTCCTACAGAAAAAATTAATTATCCGGTACAGTTCCTATACGAATAAATATTTCCTTCCCACCTTATTCAGACTTAGAACAAACATCATAGTTGGTTAAAATTTGTTTGTTGTGTTTTGTAAAAAAAATCAAATCCAATTTTTAATTGAAATTTATAGTCACTAATCATCCATGAATTATACGTATTTAATATGACCATAATTTATATCCTTATAATAAAATAAATATAATAGTATAAATTGAATTCATGTGGTTTATTACGAAAGCCCGAACTACGTTATTTGTTTTAATTTGTATTCTAATATTTCGTTTTTCTTTTATTTTGCATATTTTTTGAGTTCTATTGATATCTGATGTTCTTATTTTGATATATGTATTTATTTGAAATATTTTTAAGACTTCTATTATTTTTAATATGTTAGGATGATGATAATATAAATGTGTACTTTGGTTTGTGTAGAAACTTACATACCGGTATTTTTTTTTTCATGTAGGAATTTACGTACTGATACATTTTTTTTTTTGTATTGGAACTTACATAATGTAAACGTTTGCCTATTATACTTCGTGTGGAAACTTACTATCTTCCTTACTGACTTACAATGTAGCAACGTACAAAGTAGAACCGATTTTGGTGTTTTTAGCATTGTTTAGTACCTGTTTAAGTAAACTGACCAGCTTATATAAAAAATCTGACCTATTATCAAGATGAACATTATTTGTACGATTATTTGTATATGTCGTATTTTATGTATATATTTTTAGACGAGTTATGATCATGTAAAGTATTACTATATTTAAAAAAAAAAAACTCATTCCTTTTTTTTTCGCAATGAATACATGGCAACAATAGGTTTTCATGACCGTTTTGTAGATTTTAACGATATGGTATATTAATATTATCATAACATTGCGTTACGTCGGTTTCAGAGCCATCCTCGTCCTCGTCGGGTCAACTGATCGTCGACAACCGGCGCACGTGCCATTCGAACACTGAGCCGATGGTGTCCGGGCAAAACTATCCGAAAACGTTTACGACCAATCTCTAGACACGTTTCAGAAGCACTTCTTCGTTTATTTTTAATTATGTTTTTTTTTTTTCTGTTTTTACATTGTCGCACATCCAATACATTAATATTATTATATAATTGAGATTATAGTCTATAATGTTATATACGCGTACAACGTACGACAATACTACACGGGACGCGTGTTTCATAGCCGTCCTGAACGGAAAAGTAAAAATTTTGTGAGACGCATATAGGTACTGTTCGTGTTGTATTGTTATTATAGGTATGCATATATTATATGTATAATATATATTATTATGTCATCTGTACAGTTTTTTTTTTTTTTTTGTACCAATCCATTGTAATTATAATAATAACAATATTAATAACCATGTGTTGACTGTTGATATTGTTAATGACGATGGTTAAAGTTCATATGTATATAATATTATATTATTGTATTAATGAGACTCATTAGCTATGTTTACATACCGTTGACGACGACAATTCTGGCAGTTCCATTACATTATCTAGTCATTGTCTATTATGTACAATTTAAGATCGGAAGCGGAATGGCTAGCAACGTTGAATACCTAGTAGTAAAATACACACCAAAAAATTACAAATATTCCAGAATGAAGTACTGAAGTTTCAGTAATTAATGCTCCCTGATTTATATGAAATATAAATCTACACAGACTTCCGTAATTAAAAAATCCAAGACCACATATAAACATTAACCGAAAATTAAATTAAACCACACTCACAACTACTGTAGTAGTAATAAACAACATAACTTTATAAATAACTTTGTAAGTGTACTCCTTTACAATTCACATACCTATTATAAATAGCAATATTGTAAACCATATTATGTAGGTAGGTATATATTATAAATTATAATTTTTAATTGTCATCCTGAAAAAAAGGCAAAAATTTCATCAGTGAAAAGTATTATTTAATATTACGATTTAAAATAACATAAAAAAAACTAAATTTTTACATAAAATTTATCCATTCTAATTGCAATGTAAATAAGCTATCTTCTTAATATTATAATTAACTATTTTATTCAAATTTAAAATAAAACCTGTGGGTGCCAGGGAACCTTGCACAATTTTTTTTTTAGATTATAGAACATATACATATATAATAAGAATGTAATAACAACAATTTTATTTATATTTATCGATATCTAAATTTTTTCAATATTTTTCTAAATTTCGCTTGTTTGAAATTATAAAAAAATAATAATATACCAGTTTTTGATATACATATATATAAAATGTTTAGTCAATTAAAAGCAGTTTTTATTCCTAAAATATGAAGTAATAAATTTTAATATTATATGAGAAAATCTAAATATTTATATTAAATTCATTCATTCTAATTAAAACGTAAATTATTTACCTTCTCTGTATTACATATTACTAGTTTATTAAAATTTTAAACAAAACCTCTGGAAGCCCTGCACAATTTTATTCAATATTTAAAAAATTACAACCATTTCAACTAGGACTGTAATAATTACAATTGTATTTATGTTCTTCCAACTTCTAACTTTTTTAAATCGTTGAAATTTCTGTTGTTTATAGCTAGTAATAAATAATAATAAAACAATACTTGATATCTATAAAAATATTTAGACAATTTATATTAGGAATCCTTCACATAATTATAAATATTACGATTTAAAATAACATAAAATAAACTAAATTTTTACATTAAATTAATCCATTCTAATTGCAGCGTAAATAAGTTATCTGCTTGATATTATATATAACTATTTTATTCAAATTTATAACAAAACTTGCGGATGTCTTGGAACCCCTGCCCAATTTTTTTAAATTTTAAAACATTGTTATATCAACTAAGAATGTAATAATAACTATTCAAATTATGTTTTTTCAACATCTAATTTTTATAAATTTTTAATAATTTACTCTTATTTTAAACCATAAAGCCATAAATAATAATAAATCAATTATTAGTATCTATAAAAAATATTTAGACAATTTAAAATAGACATCATTCCTTTATACATAAATATTAAATTTAAAAATAACATAAAAAAACTCTTAATTTTGACATAAGATTCATTCATTCTAATTGCAACGTAAATTAGCTACCTTCTTGATATTATATTTAACTAATTTGTTCAAAATTTAAAGGCTGCATACTAGTTGCGGTCATGATGATATTTAGATAAACAGATATAACAGTTGCGGTCACGCCAATTTAGGTAATATCTTAGTTGCGGTCATAGCTTTATTATACTCCAATTCCAGGCGCAATTTATATTAAACGATAAACATATTTTTCGATATAATGTACACAGCGTATATAATATGTGGGAACACCACTACTTATCTGTAAACTTTATAATTAAAATAGATTAAATTGTATACTCCAATCGTAGTTTCGAATATTGCTTTCATTGTGCCTACGTCTTTTGATAGGTAAAACAAATAATTTCAATAGATAAAGAGCATTTTTTAGTACAACAAATACAATATTACGAAGAAGGCGAAATTAATCTACTTGAATATCTTCAGTCGATTTCTTTCAAATTTATACCTACAAAATTTTAAAATTTTAAATTATTATTAATGTAATATAAATATTATATTATATTTTGACATAAGTCTAACCACGTAATTTAAACATAAGTTTCAACATTTTTAACCATACATACACAAAAAATAATAGTGTATACAGACCTAAGTCCGTTATCTTTTCGATATAAATGGGAAGGAAAATGTTGGAAAATGTTTATTTATACATTTTTCTAAATTAAATAAATAAACGAAATATTATTTAGTATACTTAAACTTAGATATTATTATTTGAGTGACCGCAATCAATATGTAACCTTTTTAATGGGTGACCACAAATAATACGTAATTTTTTATTATGACCGAATTTAAACAAAACCTGCGGGTGCCGGGGTAACCCTGCAAATTTTTTTTTAGATTTTAGAACATATACATATATAATAAGAATGTAATAACAACAATTTTATTTATATTTATTGATATCTTTTTTTTTAAATATTTTTCTAAATTTCGCTTGTTTGAAACTATAAAAAAATAATAATATAGCAGTTTTTGATATATATACAAAATGTTTAGACAATTATAATCAGTTATCATACGTCCAATATGAAATAATATATTTTAATATTATATGAGAAACTCTAAATATTTACATTCAATTCAATCAATATAATTACAACGTAAATTATTTACCTTCTTGGTATTATATATAACTAGTTTATTAAAATTTTAAACAAATCCTCAGGAAGCCCTGCACAATTTTATTCAATATTTAAAACATTACAACTATATCAACTAGGAATATATTAATTACAATTGTATTTATGTTCTTCCAACTTCTAACTTTTTTAAATCGTTGAAATTTCTGTTGTTTATAGCTAGTAATAAATAATAATAAAACAATACTTGATATCTATAAAAATATTTAGACAATTTATATTAGGAATCCTTCACATAATTATAAATTAACAAACTTAAGGTGTGCCAGGATTATATATTTATATGACAAATGCAATAACTTTTGTTCTAATTATAATTTTCACTTTTTTTTCTCGGAAATTATATTGTTATGGACATTTATAAGCATAGATCCTCACTGTACATTTACAGATGGGGAGACTTATATTAAAACTGACCCTTGAGTCGGTTGCACGTAACAATATTGTACAGCACTACACTAAAAAAGAACCGGATGGGCCTCGCTCTGCTGTACAGTTGATGGTGGAGTGCACCTCGTTCATAGAATAGGTCATTACAACGGATTTGTTAAATTTGAATACAATGAATAATGATAGATATCATTGTATACGAATACGGATTCTGAACGGAGTTAATATGTTTGTCTAAAATGGGTATATAATAATGTAGTATTTTATATTTAAATTTAAATATAATGCAATAATATGCAATTTCGTAAAAATTTAAAATTCAAACAGTCATAATTTTTTTTTTCTTTATGTTCCGTAGAAATTTTTTTATATATTTTTGAAAATTAGCTTATGGACAACTTAGAGTTAAAATTTTGAACCTTAAATATAAACAGAAAAAAATTTATGAATTTTTAACTACAAAATAATTTGCAAATCTTTGCAATTTAAACATATTTTATACAAATTTGAAATTTATGGGCTTATAAAAAAAAAATTGAGTAAAACGATCTACAATATTTTCTAGTTACATTAAGTATAACTTATAATAAACATTGTATTAAATTTTCAAGAGTTTTTGGAAAGCCAAATTATTTTATAGATACTTCAAAAAAAAAAACTTACAAAAATCTAAAATTTACTTTTTTATAAATAAGTCAAAATATATCAAAATATTATGAAAACTTAACTATCTATAGATAACATCAATATAAACATTTGGTAAAATTTGAAATTGTTGCGGTTTTTCGTTTTTGAGTTGGAGCAAATTTCGAAAACCGATATGATTTGTCAGTCTAGAATTTTATATAGAATATTATATTATACATGTAATTGTATGTCAATATTCGCTGTTCAAACGCTTATAAAAAAAATTGTGCCTATGGATTTTAATGATTTTTGAATGACAATAAACACTACTAGTGTGGAATCTTCTGTTTAATTTTAAATAGAAAAGTCATTTAAATGCCTATAAGTGGCTTAAAAATCAATATAATATTCTGAAAAAAATATGACATAAAGTAAATGACAATCATAACAGTTAATATAAATTTCAAGTTCCTGCGGATTATATTTTTTGAATTATAACAAATATTTAAAATCGTTTGAGGATAAATCACTATTTTATGCAATTTCGTAAAAATTTAAATTTCAATGAGTCATAAAATTTTTTCCTTTAAGTCCAGTAGAAATTTTTTTTATGAATTTTGAAGAATAGCTTATGGATAACCTAGTGTTAAAATTTTGAACCTGAAGTATGAACAGAATAAGTTTTATGAATTTTTATCTACAAAATAACTTGCAAATTATCGTGATTTTGACACATTTTATACAAATTTGAGCTTTATGGGCTTATAAAAAAATTTGAATAAACGATCTCCGATATTTTTTAGTTAGAATTACTTTAACTTATTTTTAACCTTGTATTAAATTTTCAAGATTTTTCGGTCTTCCAATTAAATTTTATATTTTAAAATTTCCCCTTTTTTCGTAATTTTTTATCGTTTTTTTCGATTTTTTTAAAAAGTATTTAAAAAGTTTGAATTTGACATGCACAAATACCATCTACATTCTCTTGCCTTTCAGAAAAGTTACTGTTTGAGAAAATGAAACATTTTTACTAGCAAAAATCGTGTCCTCAGACACAAAAACAAAAAAAAATAAACAACATACATCATTGTAAAACCAATACATTCCATCACTCCATCTGATTTGATAGTAAAATTATATAGATAATAAATAATAATCATGGGTCCGATACATAGACCTATAAACTAAAATTAGTTAATAGGTCTATGGTCCGATGCCTAAAGTGGGTCGGCTATTCCATGGTCATCATTGTTGAAAGAAATATTCCATGGCCAATGTTACTCATCTTATTCATTTACTGTTATTGAAATGTTTCATTTTTTATTTTAATAAAACAGATTTGTAACCATTTTTGCTCGTGAATTATAATTAATAAATTTTGAAAACATTTTATTTGTCTTTTAATCTTATTTCACATTTGAATAGTGAAATAGTGTTTAATTAATTTAATTAATAGTTTAACAGTGAATGACAGTAATCGAGAAACTGATTCAGATCGAAACGAACTACTATAGGAATGACAAACGCATATAACGATGCATGCAGCTACATCATTTTTACTAAGGTCAGTGCTGAAAACTTTTTACTATGAGCCTCTAAGTGCATATTATAGTGTGTTCTTGAAAAGTGTATCTATCAGTGGAGTGGTGATAGGAGTTTTTATTCGCGTTTAAGCGTTATGGTTGAAATTGGTTTCAACTTATTTTACAGTTACTGTAAAATGTACAGTAAATAAAAAATAAAATTTGTAAGATCAGGTATATCAATTTATATAATATAAAAATACATGATAAAAATATTCATAATATTATGATATTTAGACCTAAAAAGTCGTTTGTTACTAATTTTTAGTCGAAAAATGCATATACCAATATAAATGTACTTAAATATTTTGAAAGTTATAAAATATTTGTAAATTGATTATAACATATCATTATAAGAATATTTAATATATACTTATAAGTACCCAATTAATGTTTCGCGTTGTAGTCACAACTAAAATAGCAATAAAATAAAAAATAATGGATTCAAATCTCCTAAAAGATTTATATTATTTTGGAATTTTTCTACAACATGACATTCTCATAAACAAGTACAAGTCTAAAATTTGAAAGATTTGAGGGATTTTTTGGCTATTTTTTAGAGCACATAAGTATTACATCGATACGTCATATTTTCATTGACGTTCCTCGTTATTGGGACGACGTTCCGCAGAAGTGACGGATAACACTGTACGTCGGATTTAGCGAACAAAAAACATGGTTCCAGAGACCCTCCGTGGGTTCTATGTTACGAGCGAATTATCTTACATTCGCGTGTTTTTCAATACGTGTGAGTACGATATGCGGCTGTCTCGCCGTCTGGATCCGATAATTCGGTGGCTGCGACGACGTGGAATCACATACGCGTTCCGATTTTAAAACTTGCAACTAGTTACGCTATACGATTAAAAATAATAATCCGAAAAAAATAACTAGGAGTTCCGAATTTATTATTTATTATCAATTTTGGCAATTTTCTAATTGGCATTAAAAAAAAAAAAAAAAATTATTCTTAAAATAAATTAAATAATACATTTAATAATTTATTAATTTAAATTTTTTTTTCATTTAATATTTTCTCAAGCGAGTTTTACAAAGTTTTAGTGTTTATTTCCTTGTAGTTTGTCTAATAATCACCCCTTATTCTTAATTATTTCACCATCAGGTTCATAATTTACTGATTTATGTTTTTTATTTTGAAATTTTAGATTAGTCGAATTATATGAATAAGTTTGATATGGACTGAAAGAATGTGCCAGTGACGTGACGGGTTGGTGCCGTTTGGGTGCAAAAGTTGTATGGTGTGGTGTCAATAAGTGCTCTGCGAATAAGATAATAGAATAGTAAAATTAATTAAAATATTAAGGTTGCATAGAAGTGGGTGAATAGAATTGATGAGTTAGTGGGAGTGGAATTATGATGGAAAAGACAAGGATATAACAGGGGATAATTATTAGTGAATTTAGAGAGGGAATAAAGGATATGTATTGGTAGGAAAATGTGGTAGGATAGAAAGGGTTTATAGGGCTTATGTAGGTCAGATAAAAGTCAGCTGCAGAGGTGGTGTGGAGTTAAGGAGAAGAGTTAAGTAGATTTTGGGCGCTGAGTTTGAGGGGGATCTTAGGACAGTGGGTGGTTGTTTTAGGGGGAGTACTGTTGTAGGGGGCAGGATGTCGTGGGTCTGTTGCAGGAGGTAGGGTATCACAAGGGGTAGTTTTTTTAACATTCTGCTCCCTACAACAGCCTCTCACAAATCTTGCCCCTACAAAAGCCCATCTGCCCTCTACAACAGCCTCCTACAACAGTCCCCTATAACAGCCACCCACGAAATACTGCCCCTTACAACAGCTAAGCCTGCCCGTACAACAGTCCAGCCTGCCTCCTACAATAGCCCAGCCTGCCACCTATAACAGCACCAACGATATCCTGCCTCCTACAATAGCCCAGCCTGCCACCTATAACAGCCCCAACGGCATCCTGCCTCCTACAACAGCCCAGCCTGCCTCCTACAACATCCTAGTCTGCCTCCTACAACAGTCCAGCCTGCCTTCCACAACAGCCCAGCCTGCCTCCTACAACAGCCCAACCTGCCTCCTACAACATCCTAGTCTGCCTCCTACAACAGCCAAGCCTGCCTCCTACAACATCCTAGCCTGACCCCTACAATAACCCCAACGACATCCAGCCCTCTACAACAGCCCCCACAACATCCTGCCTCTACGACAGCCCTCCCTCTACAACCCCCTACGATTGGCCACCTTCCTCCTAACAAGCAGCCGCCTACCCAAGCCTGCATCCCTAAACTAACACCCTGTCTTCTACAGCTGCCACCACGACACCCTATCACTTCTGCAGCAGCCCTACCCAAACCTTCCCCTTCTCTAGCCTACCCCTATCCAACCCTGTATCATCACAACTACCCCCCCCCACAGACAACCTCCACACTCTTCTCTACTGCCCTCTCACGATATCCCCTTTACCACCTTCCACCGAAGCCCCCTCCACAACCACTTCCATAGCCCATAAATATACCTCTGCATCCCTAGCACAGCTTCACATAACGGTCCCACACAGTTCCCAAAATCTCACCCCTGACCCAAGATCTAGCTCCTCAAACTCAGCGCTCAAAATCTATTTAACTCTTCTGCTTAACTCCACACCACCTCCGCTGCCCACATTTTTTTCAGACGAAGTAAAAAATGATGTGAAAGCGTTAGGAGGAGGGATAGACTGGAGGATATAGGCAGCGGATGGAGAAAATTTGAGGCATGGATGTATGTCGGGATGGTCCTAGTGGTCGAATTTACCGAAGAAGAAAGAAAGAAATAGAGTAGTGCAAGTCTTAAAAACGAAAATCATATGTAATTCCACGTCATCGCAGCCACCGAAATATCGGATCCGGACGGGTAACGTGCATTGTCGGATCGTTATAGCGGCACGCGAGACGACCGCATATCGTACTCACGCGTATTGAAAAACACGCGAATGTGAGATAATACGTTCGTAACGCGGAACCCCCGAAAGGGTCTCTGGAACCTTGCCTTTTGCTCGCTAGATCCGTCGTACAGTGTTATCCATCGCTTCTGCGGAACGTCGTTCCGACTACGAGGAACGTTTACGAATATACGACTTATCGATGTAATACTTAAATGCACTAAAAACAATCGATAAATTCTCTACAAAATAGCCAAAAACTCCCTCAGAAACAAAATTTAAACTGAGACTGAAAAAGGTAATTTTTTGAAGAATTTCTAAAAAATATAATGTAATCGGTAATTCTTATTCAATTGCTATTTAAACTGTCATAACAACGCAAAACATTTACTGAGTACTTATATATTAGATATTCTTATATTAATACCCATTTAATATATATTTTAAAATTTAAAATATGATTAGGTACAAACTTTAGCAAGAATTTAGTTTAAATATATTATTTCCTTAAATATATATCATTAATTTTATAAAATATAAATTGATACAATCAACCTCTTTGCCATAAAATCATTTTTTCAACGACAATTGTATCTATATTAGTTAAATCTGTAAAATTTTATTTTATGTTAATTAAACCAAACGTCAAGAACGTAAATTTTAATAAATTATTTTATAAAATAGTTACATAATTATTAAAGTGTATAATGAATAAAAATCCATCATTATTACCTCACAAAAAAACTAGAAATTTTTCAATGATTTTAAAAATTATGTAAAATACAAAATAAAAATGATATTCTCGAAGTATATTTTGTTCCTCAAAATATGAAAATAATTTTGTATTTGGCCCAAAATGATGAACTTTGCATTAAAATTTTGGCTTTATTGACTTTTTTATTTTTAAAATTACAAGTTTTTTGGCGTGGTGAACATTTATGAATAATAATACACACTGTATAATTTTTACCCACCTCAGCTCTTTCATAAAGATGCAAGGAAATATTCTAAGATTGCAAATTTTATTTTTATTTATATTGTACATTCTATAGTAACTGTAAAATAAGTCAGAACCAATTTCATCCATAGCCCCTATATGCGTACTAAAAACCCTTTCACCACTCCACTACCGATACATTATTTTCCAATATCACACTATAATATACACTTACTCTGATCTTAGTAAAAAGTTTTAAGCACAAACCTTTGAAAAAAACTGTGTAGTTGCGTCCGTAGGCATATAAGATTGTCACTCCTATATAGTTCATTTCATTATAAATCGGCTTCTTGATTATAGCATATTCACTGTTAAACTATTAATTAAATAAATTAAACACTGTTTTACTATTCAAATGTGCAATAAGAATAAAATGCAAATAAGTTTTTTTTAAAAACTATTAACTATAATTTACGAGCAAAATTCTGTTTCACTAAAATTAAAAATTAAACATTTCGATGACGGTAAATGAATAACTTGAGTTGGCCATGGAGTATTGCTTTCAACGGTGATAGACATGGAATAATTACCTATATAGTCTTACTATCAGATTACTTTCAACGAGATGAAAAATATGAATTGGAATAAATCATAACAATAGGTATCGAAGAGTTACTGTGGCACGATTAAAAATTACGTCGTCGAGTAACCCGAACGTCACTTTATGACGGTGATTTGCATATAGCCTTTTCAGAATTCTAAATTACAATAATATTCATACAAAAAAAAATGCAATACTATAATATAATTACTGCTGACGTAACACAGTGGCAGATTATTATGCCCAATAAAATGTTTAATTTTAAATTCGGAATTTTGTGTCCTATATATATAGTTTTATTTCATGATTTAAAATTGCAATGTGATTGTTTAAAAAAGGGCAGGCAAAACGGTGAGAAAAAGAATTAGCTGTACAACTTTACTGCTTAAAATATTTTTTCACATATAAAATATGCATTTATTAATTAAATATTCACCTTTATTAACATGACACAAGTAATACTTTTGATGTATTTGTTTAGTTTTGTTACATGAAAGGTTAAATAATTAATTGTGTACACTGTACACTGTAGCACCAGCTGTTTAAAAATGAGCAAAATAGAAAGAAAAGAATATTCCTGCTCTAAAATTAATTAAAATATTTTTTTTAAATAAATTTATTTATTTTATAAACATTTGATCGATAGTTTATTGTAAATTTTATTTCTATAATATTACACATATTTTATACCCGGTACAGTGGGGTAGTGAACATGTTTTATAAACAATCACATACTCTACATACATTTTACACACATTATCTCTTTTGTAAAGACGCAATAAAATATTTTAAAGATGCAAATGATATAATTTTTCATTTATTGTACATTTTATAGCAACTGCAAAATATATCGTAATAAATGTCATCTATGACGGCTATAACCCTTTCACCACTCCACTGACTGGTACACGTTCCAATATCACACTATAAAATACACCTAAGGGTTCTTACTAAAAAGTTTTAAGCACTAACCTTATTAGTAAAAACGATGTCACTACGGGCGTTAGGTATATCTTGTGTTTGTTTCAATCTGAATCAATTTCTTGATTACGGCAGTCTACTTATAAACTATTAATCAAATAAATTAAACACTGTTTCATTGTTCAAGTGTACCATAAGAATAAAACACAAATAAAATATGTTTTCAAAAATTATTTATGAAAATGTACGAACAAAATCTATAAGAATTTGGTTTTATTATAATAAAACATTTCATTAATTTTGAAAGAATAATACGAGTAACATTGGCCATGGAGGCCATTTCAACGGTGATGATCATAGAGTTACCGACGCGCTTTAGGAATCGTACCCACATCTAACGTGTACATTGACGAACGGCGACCGTAAGAATTTTTATAACTACGTAGGTATATACAAGTTGAAATTAGGATTTAAAAAATTTAAAACTTGAGAAAACATATTAGACGTATTAGAAATAATTCTGTCGGTTATGCGTGATAATATCTATTCTCCAGAAATCTATGAAATGATTTTTAGCACGTCAGGTAGGTTTTATAGAACTAGGTTTTTTTAGATTCTGAACGGACATACAGATTAATGGAATCCATTGATTTTACAATGATGTGTTTTTTTTTTTTTTGTGTCTAACGACACCATTTTTTTGTAGTAAAAATGTTTTGATATTCTTAAAAACCAACTTTTCTGAAAGGAATGTGAATGTAGATGGTACTTGGGCATGCCAAAAAGGCAACTTTTTCAACACTTTTTAAAAGCGTCGAAAAAAACAATATAAAAAATACATAAAAACATGAAATCTTACGCAACATCACGTTTTGACATAACACAATTTCTAAAATACTCTAACTCAAAAATAAAAAACCGCATAAACTTAAAATTATCACCAAATATTTAAATTAGCGACTTCTATACATGGATACGTTTTCAAAATATTTTGACATATTTTGACAAAGGTATTTATAGACACTTTCAATTTTCGATTTTTCTAAATTTTATTTTTGAAATACCGATAAAAAAATTTGGCTATCCGCAAACTCTTGAAAATTTAATATAAGGATTAACATAAGTTATGCTTATTGCAACTAAAATAAATTGAAAATCATTCTCCAAAAATTTATTTAATAAGCCCATAAAGTCCAAATTTGTATGAAATGTATCAAAATCGTGATAATTTACATGTTATTTTGGAGTTAAAAATTAAAAAAATTTTATCACATGCAAAGGATAAATATAGTAAAATCACTTGTATCATCTATGGTAATATTATGTTTCGGATCACGGAAAATAACGTGTTTCGAATCAAGGTGTGCCGGTGTCACCGTTGCAGCCGTTGAATTTCAACGATTGAAGA
>JAIPRK010000345.1:78726-237575 GCA_025469195.1 Chaitophorus viminalis | reverse complement strand
AAATTTACAAAAATCGAAAATTTAAATTGTCTATAAATAAGTCAAAATATGTCAAAATACTTTGAAAACTTAACCACGTATAGAGAACACCAATATTAAGATTTGGTGAAAATTTCAAGTTGTTGCGGTTTTTGTTTTTGAGTTAGAGCATTTTAAAAAAATGTAGTTTGTAAAAACGTGATTTTGCATAAAATTTCCCGTTTTTTCGTAATTTTTTTATCGTTTTTTTCGATTTTTTAAAAAAGTATTGAAAAAGTTGACTTGCCCAAATACCATCTACATTCACTTTCCTATCAGAAAAGTTGCTATTTAAAAAAATCGAAGCATTTTTACTACCAAAAACCGTGTCCTCAGACACAAAAAAAAAAAAAAACACACACACATCATTATAAAACCAATAGATTCCATCACTCCGTTCAGAATCTAAAATAAAGTGAAAACTCGATCTGATGTGCAGTAGGGGTGGAGTGGATATCGGTAATAGATTAAGTCAATTATAATAATTATGTTAAATTTGAATGCAATGATAGCTGGTATATATATATACGAAAAACGATTCCAAACGGAGATGATTTGTCGGTCTAGCATATTATATTATCATATTATATTTAGACTATAATGTTTTATCAATATTTACATTTCGAATGTTTATAAAATTAATTGTACCTTGTATTTTAATGGTTTTTTTTAATGACAGTAGGAACAACCTGTGCGGAATCTTCAATTAAATTTCTAAGTATTTTATGAAAATTGTTTATAAACAGTTAAAAAAAAAAAATCAGAAAATCAAATATTTCAAATGCTTATAAATAGCTTAAAAATTAGTAGGTAAATTATTTTGAAAAAGAAATTATTTCTGCTCTAAAACCTAATGACAGATACAAAAAAGAAAAAAAGATAATAATAAAAAAAAAAACATTGAAAAATCAATACATTTATAACTCCGTTTATATCCTAAAATGATAACTATATTGTGTGTGGTGATGAACTAATGATATTGATCATTTATAGTTATAAATATTGTACTCAATTAATGGCCAATTAATACTTATTTACTTTTCAAAAAAAATATAAAAGTACGTAGATATTATTGTTACCTGCTTCCTGAGAAGATCAATTTTAAAATTCCATCGAAAAAAGTCAAATGATTAAAATTCTTGTTTTATTCATTTATTTTTTTGTGAAAAAAAGAAAATCAAAACTATTATATAAACTATACTTTTTACTAGGTTTTTACAAGGCATTCAACATATATTGGCTAGATAATATAATATTTATAAAAATAAAAGAAATACTTTTTACTTGTTATGAATTTATGATTTATGAAAATTATTATTTATGGCTGGGGAATAGTGTAAAATCGCATACGGGTTGTATTGTTCTAACCTTATTTTACAAAAATTGAGAAATAGCCAAAGGGCTTTGTATGGTAGGTAGTATAGGTACAATTGTTATCGGTATAGAGTGAAAATATAATCTCACTCCCTCTTCTCATATAAAAATGAAATCTTTGAATCGATACCGTTTATGTTTTAATTGACATGAACGATCACTGTCCACATTGAAAATTTAATTTAATATTTTTCTAATTTAACTGCATTTTAAAATTATATTGCTAATTTATGGATTATTATGGATACGTATTTAAATGTTAGATTTTTAATCTTCCTTAGCGATTTGTCAAAAAGTACAATAATCAATGATTGAATGATGTACCTACTTAAAATAATCAATATCACAAGACATGATATTTTTTGAAATAAATTAAGCCCTTGGTTAAAACAAATTACATTTAATTTTCCAAGCTATATATATTTTTTTTCCAAATAATGATTTCAATCATTTTTGGATGATGTATATCTTATGAGCTTCATTTGTATTTGTATTTGTATTATATATTTGTACAGTGTCCATGTAGATTTAATGTTCTACTATCATATATTTCTTTTATGTTTATTAGTTCTTTGATACATTGAACAAATCTGCTATGTGGTGCCTGATGAGTGTATCTCGAACTTATATTGCCTGGTCGTGTCTTTAGTTTGCGGACAATAAGATAAGAATCGTCAATCATTGCGGAAAACAAAAACCACGAAATAAATTTAACTTATACAAACATAACAAATACAGTATATTATTATTAAATATCTAGGCTACCGGTTAAATATTTTAAAGATAAGGGAACACAATAATTCGTATTCGAGAAATTTCCTTCGCACATCATATCACATTGTATGGCCACAGAATAAAAATTTGCTCATTTATTCCCAAGTGGCTGGTCACAGTGATTCGTATTCCATCTCATGTCATTTATGCTTCGGGGTAGGACTAATATTTGAAACAAATATTATATGGCTTAAAATAAAATGTTGGTTCACGAACATCTTGGATTAGTCTTAGCCACGAGCGAATTCAGTCCCTGGAACGATAAGAGTTCCTACCTCTTTTCCTCATTATATCTGCATTATTCGAAATAACTATATTATAATTTATAACGTCTCAGATGAGCGAGGCGATATTTTTCTGCATGATAACCGATCCTTGACGGAAACGAAAAATATTTCAGGGGCACAGGTTGAGTTCATCGTCTACCAAACGTCTCTTTAGGAAGGGTCGATCATTAATTTATTACGGTCGCCAATGACCTCACAGATAGGATTAGATAGATTTAAGTGAGGTGGAATAATTTAGGCATCAGCTACAAGCCAACCAACTGTTTTGACATCAAAACTGATCCGATGTCTGAACAAACGTCAGACTTTGCAAGTGCTGCATTTACCTAGGAAACCTGAGACTAACCACCTACTTTTACCGGCGTCATAACTATATGTTCGACTATGACCCGAGAGTAGCACATCTGTTACTAAATTAATTATATCCATAGAATCATATACTCACAAGACTTGTAGTCAAATACATATATATTCATGTTTCAATGAAATGTAATTTATATATTGGTACATTGAAAGAATATATATATTAAAATAAAAATTTATTCAATAAACTGCAAAATGAGTTTTTCTTAAAATTAATAACATTATATTTTGAAAATTTAACTTACAGTGAATTAAATTGTTAGAACTATTATACAACGCATTTCTATGTCTAGGTGAACTTTAGTGACTATTTACTTAAATTTCACGGAGTACTTTAATTCTCTTCGTAAATAAAGAAATTTGATGTCCTCTTAT
The DNA here is from genome assembly GCA_025469195.1 of Chaitophorus viminalis. NCBI lineage: Eukaryota > Metazoa > Arthropoda > Insecta > Hemiptera > Aphididae > Chaitophorus > Chaitophorus viminalis. Next base: position 234,384 of record JAIPRK010000345.1, on the reverse strand, counting down.
TTAATATAACATGAAAATCGCGAATATCACTTTTACAATAGAGTTTTTATATTAATTAAGAAAATGCTTGTTAATAAAATATTAATGTCAATCAAAAAGAATATGACCTGATTTCTTATTAATAAAACATCATTTTACATTGGTTTATAAATGATAAAACAGACACTTAATTTAATTAAAATAACTAACCACTAATTAATTGTATTTTAATATATACCTATATAGTACCTACAAATATTTTAATATGATCCATTGTTTTTCAAATTCTTTGGTAAAATATAAAAAATTACTAAAAATTTATAATTTTTTTTGGCGCTATAATTATAATTTGTGATATTCATTACAGTCTTTAAAATGGAATTCTATGTAGGTAATATTACGTGCCTAACATAGCTAGGCACTTAAATATAGTTGTCATAAATTGGGTATGTCTCGTATTGTAATATATATAAATAAATATAAATATACATGTATAAATAATGTTTTATGAATTCCAAAATATAATCACAAATACGTGTAATTTCATAAAACATTTAGTCTATATTATAGAACTAATGTGATATTAAAATGCTTTGTGGTATCATGTATAGACATATTTCACAATAACAATTTAATGACTTCTGAACACTTACTCGGCCTGTAGAATCTGTATCATTAATATTGTTTCTAAAAAACTCTTCGTCGTGACTTGTTAAAAGATTAACAACTGTATCTAATTCCATGTCTCTTGCTGCTTTTAACATCTGTATAATGCATTCAGCTGGATCATCGGTGTTGGCACGTGCTAATTCTGGTGGTGTCCTTACTCGTGGATCTGGTATTTCTGGTGTCATTTCTAAAAAAAATAATCACAAATGTTTATTACAAATTATAGATGTCTTAACACTAAGTGTTAACTGATATACAATGTTGTATATAATTAAGGTGATATTGATATCACAGATACGTCGCGATATCGATATTATTGTGCACCATTACCTAATATATATGTATCATGAAAGTACATGAAAACATCAATTTCTACGCTTTGAACTCTAAAGACACCATTGTATACTGACGATTTAATAAACAATAATAAAGTATACAGCAGCCACGATTTGTTAACACGAAATCATGAATTTTGAACTTTAAAATTTGGTGCTTTAATTTAATTCATAATATATTTATGAATTGTTTTATGTGATTGTAGTTACTAATTAGTAATTAATAACACTATAATAATAAATTCATAATAACACATTTACTTTGCGACCATAGGCTCACGCTATACATTTACTATACATTATATATACATTATATATTTTGCTAAACTTTTACACAGAAACACTAGTGCAATACTATCAACAGAAATTTGTCTAGAAACCTAAGTTACCTATATTAAATTATTGGATCAAAATTGATTAATTGTGAGTCAATCGAAAAATAATAAAATATACTTTCTTAAATTTAAAAAAAACGATACTCAATCTAATTTATAACATTTAATAGAAGTCTATTTAATTGTATTATAAGATACGCATGAGAAAACTAGTGAGTATTACAATAGTGAGTGTTACTACTTTATTAGTGATGGTTTTAATAATTATTAAAATGCATGAATTTAGCTAAATTAATTTATTAACATAAAACTAACATTGGTACATTTTATAATTTATTAGAGAGTATATTATACTATTATTTGCTAGTACTACCACTACTACCATAGTTGATGGTATCATTCAACCATAAAGACATTGACTATACTAGATAGTCAACTTAGTATAGGTACGTATCACACGATATACTCGTATGGATAGATACTTATTATATTGTTGTATTAGTAGTATTAGTATTTATAAAAAAAAATTCCGTATGATGAGTTTTGTATACACAATATTTAAGAATAAAAAATTTCTTTTAATTATTTATAGAATATTGCTTGATTTGCCTTACTTTTATTGAGTTCTATACAATATAGTTATCAACCAAATTGGAGCGCCATTGTATTTAATACATTTTCGATTTATAATTAATATTTCATACACTTTTTTGAATAAATATTCAATATTTAAATTACAATAACAATTATTAAATACTTTGTTAACTTATCAAGGTGGTACGCGTGATTACAATATTTAGTATTTTAGTATTTACTTGTACAATATATAAGAAGGATGTGCAACGACAAATATTCTATGTTCAAAGTATTTTTCAATTAAAACCTTTATTTTATTTGAGAATGATTCGTAAATAAACAAGATGGAATGAATCTTGAAATATTCATACTTATGTTTGCGTTTATAGTTAAGTGAATCGAGAATTTTCTCGAGTATTTTATTTTTTAAATTTATTAGTGTGAAATTATTAAGTATAAAATAATTAATAATAATTAATATCACAAGTGTTTTATCACAATTTTTTCAATCGCAAATTATAAACTATGCAGTCTGTAATTTAAAAATGAAATAAATATAAATAGTTTACACCTGTGCTATTTAAACACAAATGCGAACGAGTGAAAAGAAATGCTGTAAGTACGACGTTATTGTTCTCCGCGTGCAAGAATAATTTAGCCAAAATTGCCTAAATGTTAATGATATGAAATATATTAAGTTCACATTGTGTGCGATTTACCATCATTATCCGAATAATTTAATTTATTTTTCAAATGAATCATGTAGCTCAAACGCGATTGGGTGTCTGAATTATAAAAATAATTAACATATATTGTCTTTTAATGTGTACATAAATACAATTGGGGAGTAAGAAGTATGTATTTATAAGTACACGGTAATTTGTTGGAAAATTTATTTTCAAGTTATATAGTTTTCAACAATATTATGAAAAGTGGTTAGAACGAAAATTGCACAACAATAGTATTTACCTTCAACTGAGCTGTTTTCGTACACGGTAATCTCGTGGAATTTCTTGTGCACGTCGTGTATGCTTTCCGAGAGCTTCTTGTCGTACAATTCGAAAGTTCCGGTCTTTCGGCCCGTGTCTATGCTGCATTCGTCTGCCGAGTACCGTCTGCAGCCATCGTTCGAAAGAAAGAAAAAAATCACGCACAGCACACAATTATTATTATTTTTGTTATTATTACGGTTATAATAATATGGTCGCTTATGGATTTAAGTAGGTGTACCTATCGCAGCATTGCGTGGACGCGCGTGTCAGTATGTGTGTGTGTGTGTGTGGTTTAATAAACGCAGTATTCAAATGTATACTAGTACTATAATAATAATTATACAATAATTAGGTACAATCGGCTTGTGTCTTAACGTGGAGCGACCGCAAGGTTTGACAGACTATTTTATTGTAATATTTTGTACACACGTGTGTATACGAGCGGGCGTGCGGCGCTCGCGTGTGTGTGTCTAATTATAATGTTCGCGGACTCCTACCGTCTACGTCTACAATATAATAATACATAATACACACGTCATACACACACACACACACACACACCGCATCTATATATAAATTTATATGTATATTTATCAGCTTCACACCGGCGTGGCGCACGCGTTGGGCTAACAATATAACAACAGAAGTCGCACACACAACGGACTTCCGAAAGCTGCTCACGTCGAACATTCAAACGCGCGCGCGTCAACCTACGCGTGCAAGGCCAACATACGCTATTATACAGAACTGAGAACCCCGTCTACGGCCGTCGTACAATATAATAATATAAAATATAATATAGTACAAAACGTATCAAGGGCGTATAATATAGTGCCTATATTAAATTATGATGATGATGATGATGATGATGATGTTGATGATGATGATGTTGATGAACACATGACGTCTTCACACAAACGATTAATCTAGGTTTTGATTATTATAACAGTATACACGGTTTTCAAATATGTACAACAATCACTATAATTCGGTATATGTATTTTGATAGAGATGGCTAACGTTTTGTTTTTGAACGTTAGAAGTTACACAACTTAAAAACGCATATATACTATTGCACTTTACAATATCGGGCACGCTAAGAAACTCGCCGACGATCTTCATGATTTCAAAATAAAAATTTTAGCCAAGTAGCTTTGATTGAATAATATTAATATTTTATCGAGAGTATACTATACGCCAACGAGTCTCTCAATATGATAGCAATTTTTATGATTAATACGGTGATGGTAGACAGTGTAAAAATAGATACGTAAATAGATGGGTGTAAATATTAAAAAAAAAAATAAATAAATAATAATAATAGTAATGAGCTGGAGTAAAAAATGTAAATCCATTACGAAATTTATTTAAACAATATTTAGATCAATAGTTATATTATAATTTATATTTCTTTACGAACCACTTAAAAGTATACGCAATATACTGTGAATTTTCAAAATAATATCGAGAGCATATGATAAATCTGTTGTAAACCCTATGGAAACATCACTAAATATACAGATTGTTTGTGCTTTATTGGGGAGAGGTAATTTTTCGATTTCTTACTAGTTTTTCTAAACATAAAAATACTAAAACGTTGAAAACAATCTATTTCTATTTCTTTTTTTAATGTATTTTTTAAAAGGTTTGAAATGTGACAAAACTAATAATTTTATGAAATATGTCGATGATTTTTGATTTTTTTTTTAAAATCATTAAAATATCCAAGAAGAAAATTAATATTTACCAACATTTTTCTCAAAATTATTTTTTAAAGTGACATTGTTATATAAAAACAACTAATACAACAAATTTCAGTATACCTATATCTATTATTGTATCTATTTGTGTATATAGTGTATCTACAAGGATACGAATAAAAATGAGTAAAACTGTATTAATTTTGTTTGATGACTACAAGATGACTTTGTGCTTTGTGCTACGTAGAAAGTAAAATAAATAATCCAATAATTTTGCAAATACAAATTTCTTTATTTACATTCTTTTTTGTATTATTATCTACTCCACAATACTTAAATTTTTCAAATTATTTTGGAGTGACTGTGTCTTACGCACCAGGATGAGTACTATTAAATTCAGAACTAAAACTAAGTCATTTTATTTATTGATTATTATAAACACAATAATTTTATAAACTTTTAATAATTTAATTTTTCTAGACCACAAATAACATTGATTGGTTGATATTTTATTAATTCATTAGTTTTAATATGAATATAAATTCATAAACGAATAATTCCTGTTACAAACATTGTTTCAAATAAATTTTGCTTTCGCCTTTCGAAATACATTACTGTTTATGAACTGTAATTTGTAATACACAACTACCTATCGACTATTAAGATCGAAAATAAATGTCTTCACTCTTGAAGGTTTTCGTATTCGACACACATTATTGTGTAAGTATAATCATAAGATTTTTTACATTTTTATTATTATTTATCAACACTATTTTGTATTTAAATCATATGTTTTATTTCGAACATAATATAACATGTCGTACACTAGAGAAGGAATAACAAATACTTGACCATTCAAACATATGACCTTCAAACAAACCATTTTCAAACTAGTAACCCTCAACTTATTTATAAATAAACATTTTATATTTGTGTATAGTTTATATTATACTACTATAGTGTATAATATTTTAAATAAATATGACATTGAAAAAAAAATTATAATTTCAACAATAGTCATCTTATACAAAATTAATAAATATTATAATCTAAACTTAAATAAAAAGGACTCCTAGGGTAACCCTATCAATTATATTTATGTATTTAATGAGATATAAATTTAATATTTGTATAATAAAATTAATATGTATGTAAAAATATCTATTATGAATAAAATATACCATATTAATCACAGATACTTAAAGTATAATTATACTTATAAATCTTTATTATTTTATTCTATTTTTTGACAAATAGTTCCATACAAATTTTAAACATTGCTAAAAATAATAAATACAATAAACACGCGCTCATAATGATTAAATGAATAGCAGTGGGAGAGGATACCCAAAAATATTACCTGATTTTTTTCTTTTCGTTTATGATAAATACTTAAATTTGTAAATATCATAATAGTTTTTAATTTGTTTGATACTAACCTGTGACTTAAATAATAATCGAGGCCATAGTTGCAATCGTTTGGAAATGACTCACGTCCAAGAGTTGTACTATGTTCTGCCAAAGCATATTTTGGCCCACCACGTCTATGACATGTGGTTGCAGAAGAAGGTACAATAGCAGATTTGAAGACCTAGAAAATTGCAATTGTATTACATACATTACATACATTCATGCATACATATATGTATCATGTATGTATATTAATTGGTAATTTACTACATGAAATAAAATATTTATATATTTATAACTTTTGTGTGATCATTGCTATAACATGCATCCATTATTTTCAAACATAATCTACCTTTTTATTAAGATGATACCTCCACGTTTCATATATGTATCACAGATAAAAATTTATGATCCTAATTTTGGAAATACACTTGATGGGTAAATAGACATTTTCACGATCTAGTGATTCTAAAAGATCAAGATAAAAAGTCTTCCTATATTAGATTATTTTATTAAATTATTTCTATTCCTATTTCTCTAAATTTTAAGTTATTATCATAATTTATAGGTAATACAACTTAACTATGGGACGAATATTCATTATTTATATAATTTATCAATCTCAATTTGTTTTTTTTTAAATTGAATCAAAGTTTTAAAATAAAAAAAAATACCTAATCCTTTAAATTTGAAGTGTAAGTACATGATTCAAAAAGTTTTAAGAGGACGCCACGCTGAATAGAAGTGAAATACCGTTCATTTTGTTTGGTTTACCATCAATAATGAAATTAAATCATTAAAACTAAATGAAGTATTGAAGTTCATGATATCCCGAGACATGGTTTCTTCTTATCTAAATTTATATACTTTGTATAAAATATTTTATACTCTTCCAGTCAGCAGTACAACTGCAGAAAGAAGTTTTAACAGGCTTAAACATCTCAAGACATACCTTCGCTCAACTATGACTGAAGATCGGCTATCAAATTTGGCAATATTAAGTATAGAAAGCAACATAGCTCAAACAATAAATTTTAATTATTTAATAAGTACATTTGCATCAATGAAAAAACGTAGAAAATTATTGTAATACAATTCTTACTTTTATTTTTTATATATTATAATAAAAATATAATTTTATGGATGAATTACTTTTGTATGGGATTAGACTTTATAATTTTATACTATATACTAAATTTATATTTTATACTTATTTTTTTTTTTTTTTTTAATTTACAATTTATACCTTTTACTGTGAAAATGAAAGCAGTTATTGGAAACTAAGTTAAAATAAATATACTGCAACTATATGGCATATGTATAGAAATATAACAGAAAATATTATGTATAATCTCTTCTCAAAATTTAAAATACCAAAAATTATTTAAATATTCCAGATTAGTTTGTTAAATGAATTTTAATTTTAATGCAATAAATAATAAAACCATTAAATTTGAATTAATTAATAATACCAGAGTTTGTAAGTAAATTTTAAATTTATTAAAAAAATTAGTTATGACTTATGCTTTATCTCTTCTAGTTATATTAAATTTTGTATTATAAATAGAGTAATGTATAATTGATTGAACCTTCTACACAGTGGCCTTTCGTAAGTGAGACAGACCCACAGTACTTAAATCCTGGGTTCGCCACTGCTCATGAGCAAGAAAAATCTATTACAAACAATAAATTCTCACTTATAGAATATAATAACTTTTTTTTTTTGTTTTATTAATTTAATTGCACGTTCCTAGGTTTCGCTATCTATATTTAAGTTATAATTACCTATACATTTTTTTTCGTAATATGCGTCATTATTACACTGACTATATACTAATAATATAATAAACATAAAAATTTACATAAGGTATCACAATAAAATAACTAATACTTACAATATCAATATGTATCATTAAGTAATCATTATTTCTTCAAATTTTTAATTATTTATAGGTTTTCATGAGAATGTTATTTTTAATACTAGATTTATTTCCTATAGTTTCTTTATAAAATCATTGTAGTAAGATAGACATAGAAATAATGCAGTGAACGAAACAAGTTAACTTTGAATTCTATAAATATTTTGTACCATGTTCAAAAAAGTCCAATGTACATTTTATATTTGTGCACAATTGTTTTTAAAAACCTCACATAATTTTTTTTTATTTTTGGATCAAATACTCGACATTTTAACTATATAATTTAAAACTTCCCTATAAAATGTATGCACCATTTATAATAATCATAGCGCTATGTAAATACTAAATTAATTCGATTTATGTTTTAGAAATATCAACGTATAAATATTTTAAAAATAATTAAACGTTAATAGAATTAACTATGAAAAAATGTAAGTACATAAATTGTATAACAAAAAACGATCAAGAGGTTATCCTGTTATCCATAAAATAATTTACAGCTTTTAACTTTTAAGAAAGTTGTTATAAAATAGTTTTAACTATAAACTATAAACTGAAAATATATTTATATAATATATATGTGTGTACGAACATATGGTTAATAAAACATTTTCCGAATAAATAAAAACCTGAATTAAAGGAATAAATAATGTTAATAGTTAATTCATTTTTTAACGAGAATTTATTAACTATGTTGTAAATTGGTAGGTACATATAAATGGTAATATAAATTGGTACATCGGTGAAAACCTATTCCTCAGGAATCTGCTCCCATCAGTAACTTATACATCATTATGCATGTTTTTCTAATACTGTTGAAATCGGTAGTGACATTCGTTGCAGTAGCGCTATTTTTTATTCTGGGCTTATAGGTCAATCATGATTGACACGAATCGATTTATATGTAAAACCAGAAGTAGGGGAAAGAAATACACGAAAGGAAAGTAGAAGGTTCGATCATAATAGGATAATGAACATTTTGGCACCGGTCATAGCGCTATGACAGCGACAGTTTATGATGATAGTTAACTTCATCGAAGGTCAGGAACTAAACGTTTATGTGCTACGTCAAAAACAAAACATTTACTTCATATATCAGCTAATTAATAACTTTTTTCGTAAACATTTACATATATTAAAAACTGTACTAGCCTAATTAATCTCTAAAATGTATGTACCTATAGGTACTCGATTCAAAATATTAATTGTATAAGTATTTCAAGTCAGCAGTTAATTGAGAATATTATTTATAACGTTACTTCTAAAGTAGTAACCAGTAACATAGATTAAATATATTTAATATTATATATTATATTATCTATATTAAATCTATGCCAGTAACCATTACAAATAAAATCGAGAAATCGAGAAATCAAAAAAATATTAACAGTAGAAAACATAGCTTCAATTACAAATACAATATATACAACAATAAATATATTTTAATGAAAAAAATACAGTTAGATAAACGTAATAAAATTAAATTGAATTTTTATTCAAACTTTAGAAAAAACTTATTATTGTTGTTGTTATGTTACGTTCTTATGTCACAATCATATAACTTCACAGTTCCAATCGGTAAAATGATAAAGTACTTAAATTAACAAAACACATTAAATAAACAAAAAACAAACTAAACATAATGAGTAGTAAGTGAATACAGGACAATTATATTTGAAAACCTAAGAATAAATTATAAGAAATTAGAAATAATTTGATAAGTTGAATTTAATGCCTGTACTATGAGTTATAGAAAGAATTATTTGTAGAGTGGATATTAAGAAAATGTTTCTTTATGATTATGATTATTATACAATATTATAAATAATATGCGAATGGTAATGTAAACATCCATCATTTTTAAATAATGAATCTTTGAAAAACTTTAAATGACCTGATAAGTAAAGTTTTGGGCAAGCTAAATAGTCTTATGATTATATCAATTATTATTTTATAGACATAAATAAAAGAGTTAACTTATAAATATTATAAACTCAATTTTCAAAAACTTATATCTTTAATATAATGTAAACGAACTAAATGAAATATACTATAATATCAAAAATTGTAATACAGAATTGGTTAGTCAGGATGAGTTATTTAAAAATTTCAACTGTTTAAAATTTTATTAAATATACAGAAATTTTGGAAATAATTCATTTTCAAAAATCAATATAATATTTTAACTAAAATATTTAATATATTATAACTAAAAACTAAAAGAATTAAATATTTATAAATAAATAATCGATTCAAATTTAGTTTTATTCAACACGCATATTCTTAAAAAAATTATACATAGCTATTTTGTTCAAATAAGGGGTTTAGTACCGTTTTGCGTCTATTTTTTGTTAAAAAAAAAAAAAATTAAATATACGCCCTTACAGTGCCAAATTTATATATAATTCATAAAATTTATAAAAAAAACTTAAAGAATATTTATTCTATACAACACTGTGTACACAAATATACATAAATATTAACTTAATAAGCCTTTAAAATATTATAATGCCTTATTATAAAAACAAATTTAAAGAGCAATACCCCATTTGTCGAAATAATCGTTTTATGTCACATAAATTAAATCTATTTGTACACCAGTCACCACGCAAAGATTATTCTAAAAATAAGAAATGTATCCCTGTACTGTGTACTTAACAAGTTCAATTATAGTATAACACCGTATCATACATAGATAGTTTTGAGTTATTTATTTCACAAGTCATTACTCAATAATTTTCATTGAATAAGTATTTATATCAAAATACAAAAAATATTAAATGCACAAGATTATTAAATAGTTAAGTAGGACCTAATACATTTTTCAGAAAGTAATAAACATTTTAAAAATTCTAACAAGTCAATACTCAAATTTAAATAGTATAATTTATTTTTTGATAAAAATAATGTTATATAAAGTATACGGGAAAATTGATACAATTGATTGAATATGTTTTCAAATTCAAAAAACTTGAAAATCATAGCTTAAAAATGTATTATTTATTTTTTTATTAAATAAAATAAAAGGCTAAACTTCAACGACTGCATATTGATTCACATTACTTAATTAGCGATTTGATTGCAGTTCCGTTCACCACAGTGGTGTAGATGACATTTCAAACACTTTAAATGCACTGTGCACACAAAAAGATTTTATAATTAAATATATATTGAGTATTATAAGCTACGTTAAATAAGTCATTTTATTAACTCTTAGCTTTTAGGAAAATAAAAATTGTAATAATAAAAATAAATGTCACAATTCTCAATGTATAGGTATTTTACAATTCAAAAAGTATTAACTAAAAAACCAGGAATTATTGGTCATTAAAATGGATATATGATACATTGGAATTTAATGATAGTTATCATTGTATATCAAAAACGATTCGAAACAGAGATGATTTGTAAAGAATATATATTATATTATATTTAAATTATAATATTTTGTCAATACTTATTTTTCAAACATTTATAAAAAAATTATTGTGCACATGTATTTTCATAATTTTTAAAGGATAGCAAACAAAAGTGGAATATGCTATTAAATTTTCAAGTATTTATAATTTAAAAAAATTTCAGAGATCAAGTATTTCAAATGCTTATAAATAACTTAAAAATTAATTAAAGAAAATGCAAATTTATACAACTGGTAGAAGTTTCAAATTTCTACAAATTACGCTTTATGAATAACAACAAATATCTAAATTCGTTATTTTACGCAATTTTGTAAATATATATGTTTTAGACATTCATAAAATTTTTTTCTAAAAGTCCGTTAGTTTTTTTTAATCTTATGGATAACATTATGTAACAATTTTGAACCTTAAGTATAAATAACAAAAACTTTATGAATTTTCAACTACAAAATAACTAGTAAATTATTGCAATTTTGACATATTTCATAAAATATTGAACTTTAAGCACTTATAAATAACATTTGATAATTAACGATATTCGAATATTATAAATGCAATAAGAACAACTTATATTAAATTTTGTATTAAATTTTCAAGATTTTTGGCAGCCAAATTTTTTTATCGTTAAAATATATAATACTTAACTACTACCTAATACCTACAACTGAACCTAACCTAACTTTCAGTTTCGATTTTTCTATAAATTTATTATCGTCTATATATAAGTCCAATTATTTCAGAAAACCAACCCGTGTACAGGTAACAGTGGTAACACTAATATAAGCATTTGGTGAAAATTTCAAGCATTTGAGGTTTTTTGTTTAAGAATTAGAAATCAATTAGATCCAAAAATAAACATACAAATTGTAATTATTAATGTTTTTAGAAATATTTCAATTTATAATTACGATGTATTATGTAAGAATTGTTCTAGACATAGATTTAGTTAATTATTTTTTAATTGAATAATACCCATACATTAGGAATAAGGATGTCTTTTTTTTAGATTCTAAACATATGAGTAATAAATGTATTGATTTTACAACGGTGTATTTTTTTTTTTTTTGTCTGACATCATTTTTGATAAGTATTCTAACTTTTTTGATTTATTTATAAGCAATTGAAATTTTCGACATTTATAAGAATTTTATTTTTGAAATATCGATAAAAAAATTTGGCTGTCCGAAAATCATGAAAATGTAATACAAGGTTTACTAATTTAAGGTTTATTAATATAAGTATCAATTAATGGCATTGTTTCACGCAAATTATTTTTAGAAGCCCCTAGATTTTAAATTTTTATGAAAAATATCAAAATCACTATAATTTGTAAGTTATTTTGTAGTTGAAAACTCATACAATTTTAGATTCTGAACGGAGTGATGGAATCTATTGATTTTACAATGATGGGTGTTTTTTTTTTTTGTGTCTGACGGCACCTTTTTTGGCAGTAAAAATGCTTCGATTTTCTTAAACAGCAACTGTAATGAGAGGAAAGTGAATGTAAATGATATTTGGATAAGTAAAAAACCCAATTTTTTCATTACTTTTTAAAAAAATTGTAAAAAACGATAAAAAAATTACAAAAAACGGGAAATTTTACGCAAAATCACGTTTTTATAAAATACATTTTAGATTCTGAACGGAGTGATGGAATCTATTGATTTTACAATGATGTGTGATTTTTTTTTTTTTTTTGTGTCTGACGACAACTTTTTTTGCAGTAAAAATGCTTCGACTTGCTTATACAGCAACTTTTCTGAAAGAAAAGTGAATGTAGATGGTACTTGGGCAAGTCAAAAATCCAACTTTTTTAATACTTTTTGTAAAAATTGATAAAACGTTAAAAAAATTACGAAAAAAACGGGAAATTTTATGCAAAATCACGTTTTTACAAACTATATTTTTTTAAAATGTTCTAACTCAAAAACGAAAAACCGCAACAACATGAAATTTTCACCAAATCTATTGGTGTTCTCTATACATGGTTAAATTTTCAAAGTATTTTGACATATTTTGACTTATTTATAGACAATTTAAATTTTCGATTTTTGTAAATTTTTTTTTTTAAACACCTATAAAATTTAATTGGCTGGCCAAAAACTCTCTAAAATTTAATACAAGGTTTATAATGAGCTTGACTTATCTTCACCAGAAAATATCGGTGATCGTTTCACTCAAATTTTTTTTATAAGCTCATAAAGCTCAAATTTGTATAAAATGTGTCAACATCACGATAATTTGCAAGTTATTTCGTAGATAAAAATTCATAAAAATTTTTTTGTCCATAACTAAGGTTCAAAATTTTAACACTAGGTTATCCATAAGTTACTCTTCATAAATTTATAAAAAAAAGTTCTACTGGACTTAAAAAAAAAAATTTTATGACTGTTTGAAATTTAAATTTTTATGGAATTGCATATTATTGTATTATATTTCAATTTAAATATAAAATACTACATTATTATTCACCCATTTTAGACAAACATATTCACTTCGTTCAGAATCGTTATTCGTATACAATAATATCTATCATTGCATTCAAATTTAACAAATCCATTGTAATAATGACCTATCCTATAAACGAGAGGTGCACTCCACCCCCAACTGTACAGCAAAGCGAGGCCCAACCGTTTTTTTTCTATTTATATTTATGGTTTAAAATTTTTACTTAAGATTTTTTTCTACAAGGTTTCCTTCAAACATCTATAGCAAATTTATTACTTGACTTTTGGGAAAAACTTTTATGAAATTGAAAAAAATAATGATTTATCCTCAAATGAATTAAAATATTTGTTATTATTCAAAGGTTATAAATCACAGAAACTCGAAATTGTTACCAGTTGTTTAGATTGGCATTTTCTTTAAATCGTTTTTTTCAAAATATTTTACTGCTTTTTAAGCACCTTATATAGGTAACCTTTATAGGCATTTGAAATATTCGATTTTTTTAATTTTTTTTTTTTTTTATAATTGTTGATAAAAAAAATTCAGCTGGAACAAAATACATGAACTTTAATAAAAGATCACACAGAAATTGATCTTACTGTCACTAAAAAATTATTGAAATCCATAAGCACAATTTATATTTATAAGCACTTAAACAGCAAATATTGACATTATATACCTATTCTAGACTAACAAATTATATCCGTTCAGAATCATTTTTCGTATACAATGATCCCTAGTATTTCATTCAGTTTTAACAAATCCATTATAATGATCTATCCTATGAACGAGAATGAAGAACAAAGACATTTTTTCTTCATAATTATGTCAATATAATTCTTTGTCATAGTATCAGTTATCAACAGACCATTGAACTGTATAGTTATGTCTCGATGCAGTGCTTAATTTTATTATCTTATTTAAAATTGTAGTAGTTTAATTAGTTATTCTTTCAACATTCTATTTATTTTTCATTTTGAAGTGACAAATAATTATTGGTTATTCATAATGTCTAATGAAAATAATTGTTATTTAGGTAATACCTAATTTGCAGAACTTTACATACATAGTGTGATGGATGATCATTAGATTCATTGGCTGATTCTAAGTGTTCAGAATGTTCAGATCTATCTTTAACTACGCATAAGTGCCTAGCTTTGAAAAATAGATATCTCAAATTATTCTGTGTTGGTTGCGACCAAGGTTTAAAGTAATAACCTAAACTATTAATTCTTATATAAAAATTACTGATTGAAGTTGATAATATGAAAAGTATTAATCTAGTCAAAAATACTAATTATTCAGATGGATTCGTTATTAATGAAATTAATGAATGCAATAGACGTGGTAAATATTCTTATATTTCATAATGTTCAAAAATATGACTTAAAATGTCTGATGATTAGTGATGAAAAAATAGCTTTTAATGCTCAACAAATTAATAGTCCCTGCTTATTATCGTGTTTAATTTTATCTAATATCTGCTATGATATACTATATACCTGTAACCTGTTCCATAAAACATTTTCCTTAAGGTGATTGTAAGGTAAGCAATGATTTTCTGTCTCTGTCTATCACACGCGAAACATAGGAATGTAGACGTTTTCTATTTCCAACATACCAATCAATCAATTAATACGAAAAGAATTTTGAAAAATGATTTAAATTTGTCATTAAGTCTACTTTAGATCTAGATGAAGAAATTGCATGCAGCGTCTCATACGCAAATAAGGGTAAAACTGGAATACCATTAAAATTCTACGAGGAGTTCCCAAAATTGTCAAACTTACCTATGCACCAAATTCATATTCAAAACATTTTTTTATCTAGTTATTTCTAAATAAATCCTAAGAGAACTTAAAACCAAACCAAACTTTCGTGTTCAAGCGATTTTAATTTTTTTCATCAAGAGGAATCTTTTTTTGCAACTGCGATAAGATATTTTTATGTTTCTCGTCCTTGAAATACGAGAAAATGACTTTGTAACTTAACTATTGATCGAACATCCAAACAGAATTTTTTAAAGACAACTGTTTCAGTGTTTAAAAATTACAAGTATATTTACGTATTTATTCATTAAAGCTGGGAAACAAGGTTATTAATTATGTAAAAATATTAATTCAATTTTGAAATTGATTTATTGATATAAATATTTAATTAAAACTTCAATATGAAATCGAATAGTCTAACAATTATACAACTTCGAACAATAAATAAATAACGCTATCACTATCATATAAACTGCGAATATAGCAAATAATATATGCTTTATATAACTATATGTTAATAAAACAAATAAAAATTAGGTACAAACAATTATTTTTATTTATTCATTTATGTGCATAAATAACAAGTAGTAATATTTTGATTTGTCATTATTTTTGTTATCACTTTTAATTGTTTATAACTGCTTTAGATTTGAATTTTTGTTTAAAATTATCACAATGATTTACATTAAAACAACATCTTTATTTAATTACAACAATAAGTAAAACATTAAAAATACTTATTTTCTAACGATTTATTATTAAAAATAAAAAGAATATGAATAGAGAAAACTCTGATAAAGTCCTAAATAAATTCTAAAGAAATATTATTAATGCGTAATGCTTACCTACCACAAAAAAATAATATGTAATTAATATTTGATAAAAAAATGAAAACCAATATTACTATTATAATTTCAGTGTCAATGATGATAATGGTAGTTCATTAGAGATGCCGACAATAACATCATTAATAACTATTACATTTATTTCGTATATTTTTTGTCATCACTTAAATTATATATTTTTTTCCAAGATTGATTTAGTACATTAGTACATTACTACTACGTTAGGAATTATAACAAATATTTAACTGTACATTAATATATATTACTATTATTTCCTCCGGTTATCCAAATAAAATTAATTGAACATTGAAAATGTCATTTAGAATTCAATCGTTAGTTCAATGCACAAATTAAATTATACCTTGTTATTTAATTAAACGAAAGTGTGTATACTGTGTTTACAGTACAAATACGATTCTATATTTTTTAACAGAAATATATATTCATATACATGGTTGCTAAAAGCTAGTTTTCCACGTATTTTAAATAACCGAGATACTCCAAATATTAGTAGGGGATAACAATAATTATATTAAATAATAAAGAAAATGTAACATTATTCATTACTTCATTAAACACTACCAATAACAATAGCATACATGCCATTTACTCACATACATACAATATTTTTAATTAATATAATCAATATTATTAATTGTTTTACATTTTTTATAAGAGTTTATTCCAAAAAACTAATAATATTATTTCATTCATTTGAAATGTAAGAGGGGCAAATATAATATTTAAATTAGTATGATATACTTCAGATACATAATTATTAACTTATACTAAGCCAATAATGTTTATGGTTGTATTTTTTAAATACGAATTATTTTCATTTGACATTAACTCTTCATTAATCCTTTTTTGATCTAGTGACTATATTAAGTTGATATAGATTATCAAGTGTTAAACAACGGAATTATGTATACAATTTTTTTCCTTGATAACAACAAAATACATAAAACGTATAAACATTACAAATTACAATAGTTATAAAAACAAAAATATATTTCAAATTATATGTATTCATTTATTTTGTTTTTATAGAGGTCACGTCAGGATAATATTTTATCCAACCCCAGGGAACCGTTTTCGATGGAAGACACCCGAAGTGCTTGATGATAAATCCGAGAGTTGAAGAAGAAATACGGGATACTCAAAGGGAAAGGGCAAAACAGACCTTGGGGAAGAAAAGGGTTCACAAAAGGTCACATGTAATTTGACATTTTCATCTACACTACTTGAACTATTATTTTTAACTTTAATTTATTAATTTTACCACAAATACAATTAATGCGAACCAAAAATTAATATCCAAACTAAAGATTAAAGTACTCAAATTTTATCCGATTTTATTCGGTATTATTATACTATAAAGAAACAAAATTCAATGTACTTTTATATCAACCAAAAAGTGATAATATTTAAACTTCTTTTTAAAACAATAATGTACACAAAACAATATTTGAAATGTCATCGATTGGTTATGCATTTATAAATCTTACTATAAATACTTATAATTATATATTTTACTAAAATTCCATACAAAAAGTAAAATATTATTATAGTTACTTATATGTGTTTGTATGTTGTAATGTTGTACATACAAGTTAAATTAAGTTAATTAAATCACAATAAGATTTTAGTTGTAAAATGTATTCAGCCCCGTTATTAATTCCAAGCACGGTATATTATAGTACGTTATACATATAGACAATATAGCATAATTCTAAAGAAACGTTTGTTAATAACTTAATATTCATAAGTTAATGATACATATATGGAAAATGATTTTATATATACTTAAGTGAAACAAGAATGAACAAGAAAAATACCTTATAATGATTTGGAGAAAAAATTTCATAAAACGTCAATAAATAAATTCAGTTTTATCTAAAAACCATAATGTAACTAATATTATTAACCTAGCCAATATAGTCTACTCACATCTTTCGATCTGTAAACATGATCCGTTGTACTATTGAATGGGATTTTCGGATTAAAATGAACAGTAGAAGTTCTTCGCCCCGTGTCGGACGACCGACCTGAAATCCATAAATACATTTAGTAAATCTGTTGATACTGGAATGAGAATTGTGTATGTGCATAGTATATTATATATGTATGTTACACGCACACACATACACACACATATATGACTGTAATACTGTATTCAAGTCGAGATGACGATAATGTGAAAGCAAGCAATGTATTATTGCTCGATTCTCACATAAATCAATGTCGCATTCTACCTATAACGCAGTTTCAGCATCACGTATTTATTGAATGTATAGTATATACTTGTATCTTGTACACATATTCGTATTATTTATTTGTATAGCTTTAAGTTATATTTATGATTAAAAATAAATAAATAATTATACTTAAAGTTAATTATAAAAATACCATGCGTTTTGATTCATACATTAGATCATAGTTTTATGGTACATTTTAACATCTAAATTATAAAATCTTTACTATAAAGATATTATCTGTCAAAAGTGATTAAAAATGTTTTTTTCATATATAGACTCATAAACATTTCCGTTTAAGATGAGATGTTATTCTTTACAAAATATATTTATTATCCTCAGAATATAACAGTATACTGACACTAACATACTGATACAACATACAAGATAAAATAGTAAATACTTAATAATACTTAGGTGCTCTACATACGTGAAATAATAGATGGTAACAAAAAAAATGAGAATAATTTAACTTGCGTCGGGTTACCGAAGTATAGATTTGGGTTACGGGTATTGGGTTAACAACTCAAGAAATAATTTTAAGTTTGACACCCCTAGAAATTGTATTAACATAGATATATTATCATACGCCCATGGCACAAACCTAAATATTACTTATGAGTTATGTACTTAGAAATATACAGTAAAATATACAGTTCTATTATCATTATTTTAATATTTAGTTAAAATATTAAAACAATTTTCAATTTAATTGAAAAATCAATTAATCTAGAATTTCAGGTTTGAAAATTCAATGGTAAAATTCGGTATTTTTAACATTTATTAGTAGTATATAATTTGTAAACTAAATCTTACAATAAGATAAGCATGTACTTATAAAAGAAAAATTTTATCTTGAATAGTTTGAAAAAATATATGTCACCTATTGGAAACAATTTAAGATGAAAGTAACTAACCTATGTGGTTTACGAGTATTAACCGGAATGTTATGAGATTGGTTGTAAAAACTAAAAAGATCTGTTACATGGATACAAATTATACCATTTAAATAGTTAAAACATAACATAGTATACTTGCCATAAAATATTCATTGACTGATTAATAACCAATTAGATAATTAATTTGTAATAAATAATAATCATACTATTTTTGTACCTACTATATACAGATATTGCGGTAAATGTTTAATCAAACAATGATTATAAACATTTTAAATGTCAATTGAGAATTTTAATATGTATATTAAATTTAGCTTTATGTATAAACATAAACATTATTAATAAGATAATACGGATTGCTATTATATTATACATAAATAAATTTGAATAACTTCATTTAAAAAATTAATTTTTTAATTATCATGAGATTTATTTAGTCATGGCTGTCACTATTTTACCATATGGATTGTTGAATGAAACACAATACCAGTAACAAAACAAAATAAAATGTTATTATTAAACGTATCATTATGTTGGCGTCTTATAACATTTAATGCTACCCTTGAATGACTAAATGAGAGTACCTAAAACGCACCTTAACGTCAAAACTTTATACCTCCATATTATATTATAAAATACAAATATGTTTAAATACTTACTACAATTTTAAATTGTTTTAGCAAAGAAAATACTACATCATATGCTTATAAAATTTAGTAGATTAAAGTTCTTAAAAGTCACACGTTTTAATGGTGTTTACAAAGGTTATTAGTTTATTACTTCAAAATAATTCTATTTAAGGTCAAGTTGTTTACGTGCATATATTTAATAATTAATACTATTATGTAAGTATTTGTCGAATTTTTCCTAGTAACCATTTTCTATTTATATATCTATAAAATAGGTATTTTAACATTAATTGTTGTTAGAAAATTGTAAAGAACTATACACCATTTTACCTATTGTTCAAAAGTATAGGCACTGCAATTTTTTTTTAAAGTTTGAAAAAGTTTGAAAAAAAATTATTATATAATTTTCCAAATTTAAAGTTTAATTTAATTTAAATCTATAAAATATTGTATAGGTACTACACCAACTTTCCAAACCTATTGTGTTTTGAAAGTAATAAACTAATAACTAATAAAGTCTACTTAAAAATTAATTTAATTTAAAAAATAACCGGATGAGGACTTGCTCTGCTCTACAGTAGGGGGTAGAGTGGACCTAGTAGAGTGTCCATTGGATAGGTCATTATATCCTATAAACGGAGATGTTTTGTTTATATAATATATTAGGCTATATATAAATTATAATATTATATCAATATTTGCTATTCAAACGCTAATAAAAAATAATTGTGTCTATGTATTTCAATCATTCTCCAACAAAAGTAAGAATAACTTCTGTGAAATCTATTAAATTTTCAAGTATTTTTTCTCAACCAATTTTTTTTATCAACAATAATATAAAAAAAACTCGAATAATATTTGAAATTCCTATAAATAGCTTAAAAATTAATAAAATATTTTGAAAAAAATTATTTAAAGAAAATGCCAATCTAAACAACTGGTTAAAATTTCAGGTTTCTACAACTTACACTTTTTGAATAATTACAAATATTTAGAATCGTTTGAGAATAATTCGTTATTTTATGCAATTTCGTAAAAATTTAAATTTCAGACGTTCATAAAAATGTTTTCTGAAAGTCTATTAGAATTTTTTTTATAGCTATTTGAAGAAAAACTGATGGATAACCTTGTGTTAAAATTTTGAACCTTAAGTTTAAATAACAAAAACTTTATGAATTTTCAACTACAATATAACATGAAAATTATCGCGATTTTGACATATTTCATACAAATTTGAACTTTAGGGACTTATAAAAAAAAAACTTGGGAATAATGATTTTTTATTTATTTTTTTATTTTCAATAAGTGCAACTTATAATAAACCTTCTATTAATTTTCAAGATTTTTTGGTCAGCTTCATTTTTTTATTGGTATTTAAAAAAAAAATACTTAGAAAAATCACTCCATTCAGAATCTAAAAATAATACTAAAAACTACAAACAAGAAAAGAATAAAAATTAGAAATTAATCTTTAATTGATTAAATCCGAGAGAAGATTTTACTCATAGACAAATTACTGGCTATGGGCAGTAAGTTAAAAAAATAGACAATCTTTAAAAATTAAATAACAGATAAAATATAATTCATTATTATATTCTTTGAAAAGTTTTAATTTAATAAACAAATAATAAAACCACTAGCAATGAAATATGAAAATAATTATCAATTTTAAGAGAAGATAACAGTAACATTATATGATAATGTAAAATTCTGTTTTGTTTTAAATAGCGTTTAATTTACAAAAATATTTAATAAATAAAATAAAATAAATAAATATAGTCTTAAAAATAAATATGTATAAGAAGTATATATTATATGTTGTAATTAAAATAATTGTAAATTATTATATTATGTATTAAAATATTAAATAATAAATGGTAAATTTATTATTTTTCTCGAAATGTATAATATAAGTGAAGATTGAGTAATTCAGGTATATAATAATTTTTAATCAGCATTAGGCGTACCTATGTAAAACATGTGGTAATATTGAAATTTTTTTAATAACTTTGATGTGTTTTCAGACATAAATAAATCAAAGTGAAAATTTAAAATCTTATTATCGGTATATTAAAACTTTAGATACTCATCTTATTCATTGGTGTGAACTGTAGAGTATTACCATTGATTATAAATACTATAAGGTTACTCACAGGCCGGTTTTTCTGTAACCCATTATAAAACCAGAAGTATTTATAAAATGTATATAATATTTATAATCAATGATATTACCTATAATATTATGGCTCACTATTACTAATAATAATTTTAATCGGTGAGCAATAATATTTATATGTTCATTTTATAATTAGGTATTTAAAATAAAATATTATTTCATTTAACTTCATTCGCATTGTTACATAAGACTTTATTTTATTTGGTGTGCCTACAAAAAACATTTTAAAACAATAAAATAAAATTTTTATTTTACTTTTTTGTAATTGTATGTAAAATAAAAAAACCAAATATGAAAAGTTATTCGATTAAAATTATTATTACTTCTACTGAAATTCATACAGTTTAAAAAAATTGAATAAACAAAAGTACGAATCGAAAAATAATGTTAAAATAGAAGTGACATTTTTGAATAATAATAAGTTAAAAAACCGGATGCTCGCTCTGCTGTACAGTTGGGGATGGAGTGCACCTCGTTCATAGGATAGGTCATTACAATGGATTTGTTAAATTTGAATGCAATGATAGGTATAACGATTCTGAACGAAGATGATATGTTGGTCTAAAATGGGTATATAATAATATAGTATTTTATATTTAAATTGAAATATAATGCAATAGTATGCAATTTCGTAAAAATTTAAATTTCAGACAGTCATGAGATTTATTTTCTTAAAGTCCGGTAGAAATTTTTTATAGATTTTTGAAGAGTAGCTTATGGATAACCTAGTGTTAAAATTTTGAACCTTAAGTATAAACAGAATAAATTTTATGAATTTTTATCTACAAAATAACTTGCAAATTAGCATGATTTTGACACATTTTATACAAATTTGAAATTTATGGGCTTATAAAAAACATTTGATTTAAATGATCTCCGATATTTTTAAGTTACGATAAGTATAACTTATAATAAACATTGTTAAAATGAATTAAAAAAATACAACTTATTAATTCATTTTAACAATGTTAAACACATATGTAACCATCAACTTTTTGTTACAACATAATTTGTTATTTGTTATCCTTTTTCTTTTTTTTTGTTCTATCTCTTTTATATTTAATGTACGTTAGGCTAATAACCCTCGATGTTGAAGCCTTATTTCTAATAAAAAAAAAAAAAAAAACATTGTATTAAATTTTCAAGAGTTTTTGGACAGCCAAATAAATTTTATAGATATTTTAAAAAAAAAAACTTACAAAAATCGAAAATTTAAATTGTCTATAAAAAAGTCAAAATACTTTGAAAACTTAACCATGTATAGAAAAAGCCAATAAAAAGATTTGGTGAAAATTTCAAGTGTTTGCAATTTTTTGTTTTTGAGTTAGAGCATTTAAAAAAAAATGTATTTTGTCAAAACGTGAATTTGCGTAAAATTTCCAGGTTTTTTGTAATTTTTTATCGTTTTTTTCGACGCTTTTAAAAAGTATTTAAAAATTTGCATTTTTGACTAACCCAAGTATCATCTACAATCACTTTCCTTTCAGAAAAGTTGCTGTTTTAGAAAATCGAAACATTTTTACTGTCAAAAAATGTGTCGCCAGACACAAAAAAAAAAACACATCATTGTAAAATCAATAGATTCCATCACTCCGTTCAGAATCTAAAATTAAATTTATATTTAATAATGACTAAAGGTTTATAAATCTATTGCTGTATTATGTACATTATTTTATATAAATACATTTTAGTATACTTTTAAGCCTATATATAGCTTTATATAGCCTTTGATTACTACCAAAATAATTTATATATTTTAAAAATAATACTAAGCATAATAATTTAACTTCCTTTTTTTAAATTTTTTTGTAGATTTTATCAATTTAAGTTGATAAAAATATTTTAAAAGAATATTCAAATCAATATATTTAAAATATAAGCATATATTTAGTTATAAACATAAAATGTATTATGGAACTACCATATTATACAGCCACGAGCATTCAGTTTTTTTTTAGTTTTATAGTAAAGATTTAAGTAAGTACACGTTTATACCTTCTTCAATTTTGCTTAATTTTAACAATAATTTTTGATTTGTTTCTAGTTTTCACTCAGTTATTATTTAATTAATTTCGGTGATTATAAGTATCAATAGTTTATTGGACATAAAATAGTGTTTTAAAGTATTAAATCAAATAATATCAGTTCATCTGGATTATTAATTTTATCATTCACTCTTTTTCATCGAAACAGCATATGAGTATAAAACATAAATTTGAATGCTAACCCGATTAAAATAACTGAAAATAGAGCTCTCTTCCTGAATAATATATATATATGTAATTAAAAGTTAGTTGAGTTAAAATTACATTTTGCAAGGAGAGTGGATAAATTCACAGCAAGTTATGAAATCAAATATTTGAGATCGATACATTATTAATTAACTGCATTCAAAAGTCTAGGACAAACTAAAATTCAAGACATTTCCACTACATATGTCACTAAGTCCAGTTAAAAATATTATAAATATTATGATTTTTAATTTTATAAGATAAAGCATTAGTGTTGAAATTCAAATAAACACTAGAATTCTAAGTACGATATAGACAAATTTAGAACGAAAAACCTTGGAGCACAACTCTAATGAAATAGTAACGCAGTAACTCACATATCAACACTATTATTAGAAAAAAAATATTTATCGACTTACATGGATTAGGAGTAACCGTGTGTAGTTTATAAGCAGTAAACCCGTACATATCGAATGTTGATGAACACTTGATTTTTTACGGATGTAAGTTTTTTTCGATACGAACGATAGTAAAATTCGATACCATTTTTGTAGATTTATAATTTTTCTTGGCACACATAAAAAATCATATCGAAATTTTCAATTAGAATAAACCGTACAAATTATTTAATACGTGTATTCCGTGATTTTTAAAAACTGATGTCACGCGTAATATACCGGCAGCAACGACGCGGCGACAGCCACAGCTGCGGAAAAGTTGGAGTGTCTAGGAGGGCCGACAAAAGCCGAATGTGTATGGGAGGAAAAGTATATTTTCACGAGGCGTTTGTTCCAAACTTGGCCGGCGTCCCGCGTTTGCGTGGTGATTAACACTATCCAGTCGATCGGTCTGGGGGTGGGTCGAGAATTCCCGACAGTGGCGGTGACGACGAGGGCAGAGGGAAGGACAAAAGAGGGAAGCACACACTATATACATAACACACACACACACACACACATACATATGAACAGCAGTGACGGGTAGGAAACAATTTTAAACAATGTTCACTGTGTTTAATATAAAAACGCAATGTTGTATGATTAAAAATGCCGTCGTATTAAAGCGAGAGCCGTTTTGTTTACGCGCTTTAAACGAAGATCGGACACGAAAAGCCCTTTAATGAAAATCGTTACACACTGCCCACTTAAGTATTTCGATATCCTGATAGTATTTTTGACGATATTGGATAACATACGAATGATAATATTAAATTTGACCATCTATAAAATATTAAATAATATTCAAAATTCAATAGGACGTTTATCCTAATTCCTATTTATTATAAATATCTCCTTGCAATACCTACATACTATGTACGAATTTTAGTATAATTTTTATATTATTTTATATTATTTATAATTTTAGTAGGTATATAGAAAAACATATTCGTTCGCATCCATCGTAATTGTAGTCAAATATATCCATTTAAATATTACTGTACTTATAATTCCAATTATATAATTTATTTACTCAGAGAACAGATAAGAATGTCAAATTCTATACAACTTATATGAAGCGTTAGAACTTTATATCAATACAAAAAAAAAAAAAAATTGAAATGTATAACTTAATATAACCAAAACTAATTGTAAATACCTTTTATGTATACAATTTAATGTATAAATTATAAATGTAAACTAATAACTTTATTGTTGATGTTGAATAAAGAATATAAGAAAAAAAGTTATATTTATTCATTATTTTAATAATTTAATTTATTTATAATAGTTAATAAAATTTTTTTTGCGATTTATCAGATACCAAGTATAAAATACTAATAGCTATTTTAATTTAGTGAATAATTACAAAGAATTTTTGATCAATAACCAAAATTTTAAAAATGATTTACAGTGACAAAATATAGGTAAGTATACCTTTACGACAAACCTATAGTGTGTACGTATAATACCTATATTGGCTATATTATATACGGTACACATATTGGCTATAGATATGTACAACGTAATAAAATGTACTATACTCATATTATTGATACTACAATAATATACTAATATAATATACAATAATACTAGACAATAAACATTCATTCATCAATATTAATGATATAAAATACAATAAAAATATAGTTTATCCGTCAGTGTGATTAAAAAAGTCATATATCATTGATCGTTCACTATATTATCTAGGTTACTATTTACCATTATAGTATTATCACAATTCAAATCCTATGCCCTAGTTTTTAAAACTATAATTTACAAAAATATTAGTTTTAAAAGTTACAATAACATTGATAGGCGTTTTTATACTAGGTATTTAACTTTAAACTGGACATTTTTTAGATTTTGGCAACATTCTTAAAATATTAACTGCAATTGCTGACAGTTGAAAATGTGTTGGCATAGGTATATGAGTTTTACGGGTTAAGGATGATCAGTTTAACTTAGTTTCTTATTAATATGTCTTATACTTTTTAAGTACTAAAGTATCTATATGTAAGATATATGCATAAATGAGACATTTTATTATTTTAAACAGAATTAATGTAAATTATTGCCTATTGGATACCAAAGAATCGTATTATTTAGGTACTGTACAATCAATAATACCAACAATTCAATTTAATTAAATGATATACCAATTTTTTTTAAACTCAACATTCATGTCTTAAATACTTTGAACTACAGAATTATTAGAGTTACAACTTAAAATCAATTCAAGAAGTATCTATTATGTTTATTATGCCGATATTTTTGCTAAAAAAAAAATTGTGGAATATTGGGAATTTATAACTATGTATATAATTATACAAAAAGAAATAAAGAATAAAGATTGTAAAGATTCAGTCTAATGCATAGATTTTGAATGAAAAAAAATACTAAAAAATTTTTTACCTGGGCGGACTTATACAAGACAAGACTTCCAGACTATTTGACTGACATTTAGAAAAGTCATTTAGCCATAACTTTTTTTTAAATTAACAACCAAGTAATGTCAGCAAAATACCTGTTAAGATCGTTGAGCTTATCAAGAAAAAAATTATTTCATATTACATAATCAAGCGCAAGAGCTTAAGAGTTAAATTTACTGAAGTTGATTACAAATATATTGTTCAGTTTACGAAAAACATTCTAAATATCTAACTTTTTATAAATATTGTTAGAATTACATGCGTTTGAAATATATGTGTAACTTATAGAAACCATGCATCGTGCCAAATGTTCCATGGAAAAGATCTAAAATCTAAATATATCAAATTCCAATTTCTTAGCCATATTTATACCAATCACATATATGAGTACTGACGAACCTATTATTTTATAGAGGCGTATTGCAGTGGTTCATACTTCACACCTATGGCTAACTCTCAATAAGACATGGATGCACAAATGTTTTATGTAAAAATATAATATTAAAATAACTATAATATTATATTTTTTTTTAATTTTTTTTTTTTTATTTATTATAATTATAAAATGTTTCAACACTCAGGGTGCTATTACAAGTAATTATTTTTTATGATGATTAAATTATACTTGGTACATGAATTATTTACATTGATACAATTTAGTAAGTTATAGTTATATATTTAGTATAAGTAGGTATAAATGTATTAGTATTCTTCTATAGTGCTATTAGTCTTTTTAGTCTTCTGATGATGACTCTTCGCTATCCGTTAAGATGATGTCTTGAGGGAGTCGAGGTCGCAGACGTTTGTTGAGTGTTTTTTTGCCTAGGTTGAAGTGACGGACACCGTCCGAATATTTTAGATAGGTGTGAAAATTTTGGAATTGCATCTTTATCCATTTGTTGATGAAGGGTATACCCGTATCATTGTGGGTTTGACTGTTTCTCATAATATTATATAAAATATTTAAGTTATTAAAGACGAAACTAAAATTAATTAATTAACCTATAACTAATTATATTCATCATTTAATATTCATACGTAATTCATTAAATAAAATAATGAAGCCGGGACACAATGTGATAACATGTGAAGAAACATGTATAATTATATTTATATAGCCATACGATAAGCGTACAAGATGATATTTCCGATGTTTTTGCCATTTCCGTTTGTACAATAAAATATTATAATATACGTAAAACATAGGAACCGGGATTAGCAAACAAATTGTGTATATGAGTACTGGGTGTACAGAAACGTACTTTGCGTCGCAATCCCGCAATAAATAGGTACCACATAGCATTGTTATCCATAACGACATAACATGGCAATTTTCCACCAAAGCATACACAAGCCCACGTGCAATATAAAACTTAGAACTGAGTATATTAATTGTATAAGATAAATGAATTAACAAGAGGACTAGTCGAAACTGAACGCGACTATAAATCTATACCAATATATAATAGTAGGTATATTATTTGATATTATTATGTATACATATTTGCACATATATATATATATATATTATAGACGTTAAAATCTAAAAAATCTTACCAATACTCAAATGCTATTATTTCAACTACCTACTGAAGTACTGACATGGTTCTATTGACATTTCGTTAATACAATATTATATTAATACTTTGTTTAAATATCTTTTGAATGTGTGTATGTGTTCTTTCTACTTCCGTTATAATTTTTCCATTTTCCCAGGTCAGTTCTTATGACTCCTCAGCCGGCCAACATTGTAAGCACGACCGGAGGTCCGGTCGCATTCGCGGTCACGGCCTACCATCATTACACTATACGTCCATACTAGGTATAATAGATAGGTGTTTGAACATAAGAAAAAAATGTTGGTAGTACCCAAATAATTATTACAAATTGGACCGGGGGAATCGGACTGCCTACGCGCGCGCCACTAGACTTTCGCAAGTTTGTCCTGCGACAGACGTAAAATCGGAACGAGATCGAAAATGACTTCACGCCGGTTTCGATCCCGGCGTTATTTCTGGTCCGCTGCCGTAACGTGACGTCTGTCGCCGTCGAAAAACACGAACGGTCCACTGTACTGTCTGCTGTTACCGGACGTCGGGCGACTCGCTTGGCGAGCAACGTCGTCACCGCTTCTATTCATAAACTACGCGCGCGCCGGGTTCACCGATCACGTCATCACTTGGTAACATATTCACTCTTTACATTCAGTCTCTTTCTCTAGTCATTCGAGTGCACACACACGCTCTCACAATATTACATTAAACGCCAATACCCAAATACACACGCTTTCACAATATTATATTAAACGCCAATACCCAAATACACAAGCGCACTCGGTCGCAGCGAGCGTCAGATTTGACGATGTGCGGGAATACCGTACGCGCGAAAATGTTATGCATAAATTGCGAACGCAGGGGTCGACAGCAATCAGTAGTCGTCCCGGTATAATAGTGTTTCAACTGTTTCAAAATTATTATAGTTTGTCGCGAAAAAGTAAACTAACACAAGGGTAGGAACCATTTACAACGCCGTTTGATATCAATATATCACTGAAACAAAGTAAATGTTATTACTTATTATTGTGAATTGTGATTTGTTCAGAGCTCGAAGTTCGAAATAATATTATCGGATAATCGGATAACCGAGATCGGGTGATACACCGGAGCGCTGAGCGGAGGAAAATAGTAATAAAAATAATAATCAATAATAATAGTAATAATAATAACAATAATAATAATATTATTAAATCGCGGGTGGTGGCCCCCTGCGTTGGCGGCACTGCGACGGTTTTCAGCTGACCCAGAAATCAGAATTGGATCGCGCCAGCCGTCCTGCAAGAAAATTAAAACTATGAAGCTGTAACTGTACCTTTTATTGTGATAAATTAATAAATAATATCGTTATACCCGTCGCATTATACGTGTGGTGAATGGTGATACTGTAGTGTGTATTTAGACGTCTTGAATCGTCGTCCGATGATGTCGGCAGTCTCGTATGTTGATGTATGTGCTGCTGGTGTTCCTGCTGTGCAGTATATAGTTGCAGTACAAGTAAAGTCAATTCACTCGTACTCTACTGTGGCACCACCCTGTGTGTGAGGTGCGCGCGCCTGCATGCAAGATAACTCCCGATTTTGTCGTGTTCCAGGTGTATTGACGTATTGTTGAGTCATGAGCGTCACAATGGAACAAAACGGGGCCTTCGACCCTGGTAAGTCGAGTGGTGATCCAGAGAAGTCTCGCCCATTGATGTGCTGTCCTGAACTGTTGTTTTTTTCTCTACCGTTTAGCTTTGGCCGGCCTGTTGGAGTCGTTGGTTGGTTCACGGGATGCCATATCCGCGTCCAAAGAAGAGCTGGACTTCTTGTCAAATCTATTGCAAAGCAAAGAACTACATGCTCTATTCAAGGTGTACAACACCATTGTTGATCGGGTGCGCGACGATCGTCGTTGCTCGCCTGTACTGTCAAGTTCTATGCAAATCACTCTGGACGTCATGGAAGTTTTGTTGCCCAGAATTGCTCTTAGTGATACATCCAGGCAACTCTTCTTATTATTGCAAAACCCTCATATTCAGGTATGTGCGCACTGAGAAGATTTACAGTAGTTGAAGACATAGTATTAATTTACAATTTTATTATAACTACTTTAGGGACTTTTGTGTGCACATGATGCGGTAGCTCAGAAAGACTACCTGCCTCGATTGCCTGAAATTCCCCAAGAGATGGATGAGGATGAAGAGACAATCAAGATTGTACAATTGGTCAAAAGCACTGAACCATTGGTACTGATATGTAGTTAATGTTCTAAGCATGTCAATGTTTTCCTTGGCTGTGTACACGTGTTTTTTAATAATTTCATTTAATAGCTTGTTTCTACTAATTGTCATTTGCTTCTTGTAGCTTTTATTTTTAAATGCCAACATAATTATTCTAGTCCTCATTTTGTTTTGTTTTTGTATTTTATTTTGTCTTTTGTATATACATATAAACTTATATTTTTATAATACATTTTTGTTATTTTTTCCCTATTTGCATTTTATTTTTTTTAAAAAGTTTCACAACCATAACTTCTTAGTGGTTAATCTGTTGTTTTTTTGTATTAATTGTTTTGCATTTCACAAGGATGGGGAACCTGATTCAGCTGAACCAATCGTGGTAAGTAGGGTGAAAAGGTTTTACAGGTGTACATTACAAATGTATTGAACCTCAATTGATTAGTTTTTAAAAACTGTCTACAAGTATATAGACTTTTTGCGGCTACATTATAAATCTGAAATTCAACTATATTATTTTTAGATTATTTACTGCAGTTTATTAAATGTGCCATTAATTAAATGAGCATGGGTTTACGTCATTGGTGCTCTAATCTTTGACGTCCTAGTTTTGTAATAAATTATGTTTTATAAACTATTGCCAACAAGCCAATACCTAGTTAATACATTTAGATTTTCCATAAAGTCCTTATATGACCTATTAATCATAAAAGGGTACCTTGTTCTTGTACATATATTTAAATCTAATTGCACTACAATATTATTAGTACTTTGAATGCAATTGAAAAAATGAATGTTAAAATGTAAGATCAAAAAAAAAAAAACAAATAAGAGTTGATATGTCCATGGAACACATGTCGAAAGGTCTAAAAATAAATCACTATAATGGTCATACTATGCAATCATTTTATTTATTACTTATTAGCACTGATATGTATAATATTATATATATATATATGTATCAGCGCTTATTAATCACATATAAAGTTGCCTAGTATTATTTTCTTATTTTACAATTTCAAAAATTATTTGTCAATATTTTTCTTAATTAACAGTTTAAGAATATTATTTTATATGATATAGGTAATATATTATATTATTATATTATTTTTATCGATTTAATTGTTTTAATAATATATAAGTTCATTAAGACAAATTAAAGAAAATAAAATAAAATAACAATTTAAAATTAGTTACTGATAAAAATTACAGGGTGCCACAATTAAAACTGATGAAGAAAATGGAAAAATAATCATTGCAAGGGTCATGCACGGTGGTGCTGCTGATCGTTCTGGTTTGATAAATGTTGGTGATGAAGTTTGTGAAGTAAATGGAATCAATGTTGAAGGAAAGTCTCCAGCTGATGTTCTACAGATATTGGTAAAGTGAAATAAACTTATAATTAATTATGAAATATGCTTAAATATAATTTTTATCTTTCTTTCTAATAGCAACATTCTGAAGGGACAATAACATTTAAGTTGATTCCAGCTGATCCAAAAGGTGGAGCGCGTGAGAGCAAAATGAAAGTGAGAGCCCATTTTGATTTTAATACTGATGTTGATCCTTACATTCCATGTAAAGAAGCCGGGCTAAGTTTTACCAAAGGAGAAGTATTACATATTGTTAGTCAGGATGATCCCTATTGGTAAATTTATTATTATATATGAAAACAAAATCTAACTTTAAGACATGATAATTTATTATAAGTTTTTACATTTGTTATTTCTAGGTGGCAAGCTCGAAAAGAAGGTGATCGCAATATGAGAGCTGGACTCATACCTAGTAAAGCACTTCAAGAACGTAAAATAATTCATGAAAGATTGTCAATGGCTGACCAAAAAAAGAAATGTAAGTCAAAATAAGTATTTTATATTTAATAATTATAATTAAAACAAATTGATTATAATTTCTTTACATTAACTTTTTGTGCATAGATACACTTAAACTAATAAGTAAAAACAATTTTATAAGAGTATTGTCAATATTAATGTATTTTAGTGTAATTAATTTTTCTTATAACAAAACTGTTTTTAAGTCATCAAAATAATCAATTTAATATTAACCATTAACCAGTTTGAATTTGGAATAAATTAGTATTTACTTATTATTATTTAAATTAAAATATATAAATGCTTGAATGATTTTTTTTAATTTTAGCTGTAATTATATTGGTAAAGCGAGTAAAAATTTAGGGCACGATTAGTATTTTTTTTTTTAATAGTTATTTGTAATCATATTAATTAGTTTTTGTTGAAGAGTTCTTTAGTATACCCTATACTTATACATATAAATATTTTTCAATATTTTTTTTTCAATTTTTATTTTACAAGTTAAACTTCCTGAATCATTTCTTTAACTGTGTTTGTGTTATTTCTTTTTGTTTGTTTTATTAACATGTTTTTTGTTTAGTAGTGTATTGTGATTAACACTTGTATGTTTGCGGATTACAGGGGTCATGGATACCATTAATGGGGGTTGTATTGGTGGGGGCGGCATGACATGTTTACCAGACCGTTCAATAGCCAAGGACCCATTATGTGGGTCACTGGCCGCTCTGAACGATCTTGGTGAAGACATGGCGTCCGAATGTTCGGTACGTACACGTGTTAAAAAGGTTATCTATGACGCAGCTGAAAGTGATGATTATGACCGTGAAGACATTGCTACATATGAAGAAGTGGTAAAGCTGTATCCCAGACCTGAGTTTCCTCGACCCATTGTCTTAGTTGGTCCTCCTGGTGTTGGCAGAAATGAGTTGAAGAGACGTATTATGGAATTAAATCCAGACAAATATCATACACCTGTACCTCGTGAGTATTTTAAAAACATCATTAAGGACTATAATTTATTGTTATTTACCTGTAATAAATATAAATCTTAGTTGAATTGAAACTAAAATAAAAAAAATCTTTGTTAAAGAAGCTAAAACTATCTCAATTAGTATTTATTCTATAACTTAAAATGAAAATTAGTATATTAAGGATCTATTTTAATTTAAAAATATTCACAATGTATGATTTCATTATGAATAGTTTAAATTTTAAATAAGTTAGTTGTTGGAACTCAATATTATAAGTAATTGTAACTTAACTTAATTCTTTGTAGATACCTCAAGATCTCCTCGGCCTGGGGAAGTAAATGGCAAAGAATATAATTTTGTCTCCAGAGAATTGATGGAAGAGCAAATTGCTCGTGGTGAATTTTTAGAATTTGGTGAATACAAAGGCAATCTTTATGGTACATCTTTAGAAAGTGTTAAATCAATCATACGTTCCGGACTCACATGCATAATAAATCCACATTATCAGGTAGAAATAAATATTTAAAACTATTAATTTATAAAAATGTGATTTGCTAAAATTATTTCATTTTTAAGGCATTAAAAATGTTGCGTTCACCTGATATAAAACCTTATATTATATATATTAAGCCACCACCATTTGATGTATTAAAATCAACTAGAAATGCTGCGTTTGCTATGTCAACATTTGATGAAACAAATTCAAGAGGTTTTACTGTAAGTAAATACTAAATATAAAATCAGTTAATTTATTACATAAATTTCAATCTAGGATGACGAGTTCAATGAAATTCTTAAAAGTTCAAAACGAATAGAATTTCTTTATGATCATTGGTTTGATGAAATAATAGTAAATGACGATTTCAAGTTGGCTCTGGAACAGTTGCTAGAAGCAGACCATAAATTAAAAACCGAACCATTATGGGCACCTGCTGCTTGGTTACAGTAAGTTGTGTGGTAAGCACTTAGTTGTTTATTTTTTAATTATATAATTATTATAAGTAAAAGCATTGAGTATTATTACTTTAATCTTTTTTTGTTTTGTTTATAGTTATGTGCGGAACTAGTCAGTTAGCTATTTTCAACTCGCCACCAAAACAGTATTTATAAATATTCAATAGAACACAAACTAAGGACTTTGACCAATAATAAAATTAAATAATCTACAGCTTTGTCCTAATTTCTAAAGGATTTAGTTTTATTACTTTAATAATCTCAAAAGTAATATGATAGTTAAAGAGCATCAGAAAAGAATTACATCAAATCTTTTAATACAATTTATTTATGCTTTTAGAAAGAATGTTAAATAATTTCATAATTTTAAAATAGGCTATTTACGGTTGTGAAATTTAATTTAGATTATACATAATCTATTTTTACCCATTTCTAGTCAATCATTTTTCAAAATCTCACATTTATTGAGATTTTATTAGTAAGTTTTAGATTTTATAGAAGTTATATTTTCTGAAACTATATCATTACTCATTATTTAATGTTGGCATTAAGCCGATTTTCTCTTAAGTGTATTTTGTTTTCAAATAAGTTTATTATTGAGTTATTATATATTGAGCGATTCCGAATCGTATACACCAGTCATGAACCAACACTATTACTGTCGTTGAGAAATTTTGATACACGCTGTAAGTTCATATAGATATTTTATGTATGCTGTTATTATTGTTGTATTTCATTCATAGATCTTAATGTTAAGTTAATGGAACAAATATTGTATTTATTTTTAAATCTTAAAGTATTGAGTTTTAAAATTGTTCTTTCAAACTTTGCCTAATGCAAAGTTAAAAAATTATGAATTATTTATTAATTTATTCTAACGATAAAATACATTAATATATTAGGGTACTTGTTGAATTGTGTTATTGTAACTATTTTTTTCTCTATTATAATAATAATAATAATAAATATGTTTAATAGTTTATAACGTGGTTTTAGTTTTTTGACTAAAATTTTAAGTATATTTATTTATTTATTTATTTAACGCCAAACGGCAATTTATAGATACATTGTAATATTAGTAGATTAAAAACAAATGATAGTAATGAAATTATATACATGGAAAACAGTAGTTACATTATAGACTTAAGTTTAAACTTATACCAAATAGTGTTCTGCTATAAAGAGTACATGCTAAAGTAAAATATAATTAAGGACGAAAACATTCAGTAGAGATAAATA
Organism: Chaitophorus viminalis; assembly: GCA_025469195.1. NCBI lineage: Eukaryota > Metazoa > Arthropoda > Insecta > Hemiptera > Aphididae > Chaitophorus > Chaitophorus viminalis. The sequence goes on along the minus strand of JAIPRK010000345.1, from coordinate 198,159 downwards.
ACAGCATAGTCAACTACGGATCAGAAACTATTAAGTAGACGGAGCATTCTATCTAATGGATTATTATAGGAGTAATTAGTACCGTGAAAGAAGACAAGGTATAGAGAGTGATTTCTAGTAAAATGCAGAGGAACACGGAAAGAGATAGAGGACAGAAGGTCCGAGGCATCTATTGACCCGCTAAGGATAGAGGCGATGAAGGAAAGATCAGCATTTACACGGCAAGACGCGAGAAGCTAGAGTAGGGATTTTTAAGAAAGTTCTAACCGATAGGTAATCATGGGGTGGGTGATCAATAATGAATAGAAAAGCGGTTTTGTACTCGTTCTAAACGTAATTTGTCCTTGCCTAGATATGGGTACCATACAACTGAGCCATATTCTAAGACAGAGCAGACAAGGAAAAAATAGAGGGAGCGAAGACAAGTAGCGGACTTGAAATGGCTAGTGTTGCGCTTTAAGAAGCCCAGAATTTTTAAAACTCTACCAACAGTAACATCAATATAATGTTCAAAAAAAAGAAAAGAAGTTAGATAGAACCCTAGATCTTTGATAGTGGAAACACGTTCTAGAGTGGAGCCATTAAGGGAATAAGGATGGATTATGCAGGTTTGTTTTCTATGAAATGACATAACATGGCATTTGTTAAGGTTGAGTGTTAGGCCAATACGCTGGGCTCAGAGAGAGAAAGTATTGAGATCTGATTGGAGTTGAAAACAGTCAGATGGAGATGTAATTTTTGAAAAAATTTTAATATCATCGGCGAATAGAAGAATTCTAGAGGATGAAAACTGAACGTTTGATAAAATGTTAATTAAAAATCATTAAAATTTGGTGTTTTTATATATTATTAATTGAACATTAGGTTAGGTTAAGTTTTTTTTAACATGTTTCTTCTCATATAATTTTATGAAATTGAATTACTTTTTTTCTTACTTTCCAAGTTTCCATTTTTGTTAATGAACAGTACTGTATTAAATTTAAAAGAATTTACACAATTGGATAAGTAGTTCCAAAGCCATATTTTAACAAAAATTCTCAAATAGATATAAATAAAAAATATATTTAATCTATGACTAGTGCTGTACACTAGTTGTGAATAGTCGTTACTCAATATCTATGATTATTAATGCTACCTTAGTTATTAGTTGAAGATGATTAATAATCGTTATACTACTATAAGGGTTTATGTATGTTGTAGCCATAGATATGATATACATTTATACTATGTCTACGGTTGTAACCTAAGGGTTTGTGAACACTCTAAAGACTTCTGTACAGTTCAGTCTCTTCATCATATAGAACTATTGAAGTATTTGTATTTTTTATAGCCGTGGTGCACACTCAATGGGAGTAAGTACACTATTTGTAAGTGTTACATACAACACTTTCTATACTCTATAGGTGTATTTTCGACCTGGCCATAAATAATAAATAAAATTGATTGTCTATGGTCTTGGCACATAATATATGATCATAAAAAGCGTATTTTTTTTATCAGAAAACAATTATTACAATAATGTTATAATCTAAAAACATTTTCCAGGAAACATATTTTATTCACTGTTAATATAAATTTAAATGGATAATCAAGTTAAGAAGAGCACTATTTAAGTAGTATCTTATTTTAATAATTAAAATGTATTCAAGTGCATCACAAATGTTAGTAAAATTCGCAAAATTCCTAGATGACAATCCTCCTGAATAATTTAATATACTAAGCACCAATCTCTATTTCAGTTGATAAGACTAAATAATATAACCATAAACTACATTATTATATAGTATGTGATATGACCTTGTGCTTCAGAAATATTATAATACTATGCTTGTATAGCCCAATATTCATTAATTCAATAAATTTTAATACAGTTATTATGAATTTTATTATAATAAATGAGAATTGTATTTAGGTACAGATTTTATTTAAGACTCAGGACTAAAGGAGATAAAGGAATTATTTTATAAAATGTTGTTACCTAAAAACTTTTTTTATTATTTATTTAAAAAACTGTGTTTACAAAAATACCGAGTTGTAGTTTGTTGTTTTAACGGTTGTTAAGTATATCATCACAATTTTGTCAATACTCTCAATTGCTTAAACTAATTTTAATTTTATTTTTATGGCACATAATTACAATAAACATATGATTTAAAAATTAATAAGATATTTTCTTTAGGCACTAAACTTATTGATTAGGAACCATAGATCAAAATATATAAAAGATATTGATAAATATTATAAGAATATACTATTTATATAATTTGGGGCTGTCATTTGTAAATAATGATCATATGATTTATAAAAATAAGTATATACATACGAATTGATCTATGATTAAGTAAATTCAAATGATTATTCTTGCATGTGATAAAAATTTACATTAAAAGACTTTACATAGGCTGTTATTATAAAAACATAATTGTAAATATCATGGAAACACTAAAAATAATAATTTCATTAGGAAATTCTCATTTGATAATAATTTATGGTAAAAATTCATATACAATCTCATGGTTTGTATAATTTTACAATTCCTGTTTAATTTTTCCAGTATCTCCTTTAGTCAGTGTTTCACCTAAGCACGATACATCAGAATTTTTCAATGCACGGTCTCTACATAAAAAATCTTTTAAACTTTTGGTTTGATCATTAAAATACCACTGTTCTATATCTGATTCATAGGTTTCCAACAAATCTTCACACTGTAAAAAAATAAACCAAAATATGTAGTATTTCTTATTTATTTCTTATTTATTAAATAGTACCTGGGTTTTCATGTTTGTTATTTCAACTGATGGTTTGTCCCAGAGTTCATATGGTATTCCAAGTTCAACTTTTACACCTTTATTTCTATAAATGAAAATATGATTCAGCTCACATAGTTTGATTATAAATTATTTACTTACACAAGACCGTGTAATGTTTCAAAAGTTTGACTCATTCCTTTAGCAAACCGTGTACTATCAGTTCTTTCTTTATGAATATTATACTGCAATATTCTTTCACAGAGACCATCTAATGATTCAACTAAACGTAGTTCCCTAAAGAAAACAACATGAAATTTGTATAGAATCAAATGTATTTTATTATATTATTATTGTACAACTTACGATTTTCTATACTCCTTTTTCTTTTTCGGCTGATCTACAGAATATCCGATTTCTAGGTATTCACTAGTTTTACCAGTCTCTTGTAAACGACTTTCTAATTCTGTAGCTAACACCTTACAAGCTAAAAAGTACACATGAACAAATGTATATATTAGATTTGATACTTCAGTCTAAAACTATTTGAAAATAATTCACAAGTATACAGTACATCATATCAAACAAACCTTCACATTTATTTGCGTACTTAACACCTTCTTCTGATAGACTACTACACATTGATTTAGCAACGAGTAGTATGAAAACTAATGATTTTACAAACTGAATCATTTTATAAATTGTTGGACTTTATTTTTACTTAGCAGTGCATTAATTACATAATTCCAATATATGCCACAGCGTTACGTTTTTCAAAGTCGATTATTTCATGTACAAATTATAACACTCGGGGCTTCTATGACCTGATCCGATTCCGGTGTTTACCACCAACTGGCAACGGCGAATTCGGAATTACTAGTAAGTCCGTACTTCCGTAATCGATTTAGAGTCCGTGGTTCATAGCAATTGGTGGTATTTTCTATAATATACTAACTACGAAGTAATCACTAATCAGTAATCACAAACTAGCTTGAGATAACGTGATAACTTCAAATATTCAACCACGATTTAAGATATAGATTATAATATCTTAAATCGTGTATTCAACCATTCATTCAAAAATTTCATATTATATTTATTACTCAATGATTCAATACTGTTTTGTAATTGTTACCAATGGCATATTCAATCTAAGGCCATGAATTAAGGTCCTCCAGTTTAAAATAAATATTGAATTACTTTGTTACTACATAGTTTGAGGATTAAGAATTTACTTTTCATGTAGGTACCAAATATGTTTTAATAATAAATTATCCAATCATATGGAAGAATTTAAAAAAATAATTAATTATAGTTGACATGTGTTAAATAGTTTTTTTGGACAAAATTATGAAACCTGTAGCAGTGACGTAACTAGGAGTGCAAAAGGGTCTTGAACTCTTTGACTCTTCAGCACCATTGTATTCAAATTTAGCACTTAAAAAGTCCACTATAAAACATTCAGTTTTGATTTGTGTCCTAATTCAATCTATATGATGAACCATGCAACCTCAATGGTAAAAAATCCAATACTGACTAATCACTATCTAGAGTTCTAGACTCTAGTCCATGGTTATCGATAACATTAAACGATTCAGATGCATACATTTCATCAGTGTTTGGGAAATTTCATTAAAAAATCAGGAATTTAAATTCAGTACTTATAAAATGTATACATTTACTCATTTAATTAAAATGCATTGATTTGACCTTACCTAAAATGATTGATTTTTATATTATAATTCTATTGGATAAATGAATCTATTATTATACTTTTACAAATTATTTGAAAAATTACTAGTTTTTTGTTATTGAAAAAGATATTAATTAACATGTATAAGAATAGGTTATTTATGATTATGTTATTTTAATTGAGTTACAATATCATTTTCTACCTTCTATCATTATTTGTATTAATCATAATTATCTTTATCATGTCAAATTGATCCTAATTTTATTGTATACTATTGTAATTGTCAAACTATAATAACAGTGGCTGAAAGTTTTTCAAAAAAACGTAGGTTTTGAAATAAATTATTAGCTTTTATGTCTGTTGTATTGTTGTGAATATTAGGATTTCAATGAATTAAATTTGTGGGTAGTACTGTAGTAATTATTAAAAGTAAAACTTATTAATTTGAATTCAAATGCTAAAATTACCGAGTCTAATAATTTTCATTTTTATTTTATTTACAATCATTAACCTCTGTACTCACTATCAAACAATAAAATTAGTAATAAATCATAAAAAACTTTATTATAATAAAAATTACATTTTCTTTCAACAATTAACATTTAGTGGTTATTTTTTTAAAAAACCCATATTATATAAATTACAAAAATATAAACTTAAATAATATCAATCAAAATATCTAGGTATGCTTTGATATCTAAGTCTAATATTTTATTTACACCCACCTATTTTTGAGCATTTCCCATATTTTACCATATCTAACACAGACCTAGTCTATGATAAATACATTTACAAGTAAAAAAATGTATACATTGTATATATATAATGCATATAATCCTGTATATAATCTTCATTATTTAACAATGTTGGCACGTCTAAAGTCATCATTACGTTTTTTATATGTAATGAACATAGCCCAAAAGAAGCCAACCATGTTATGGAACAGCACGTGCAGCTAAAATTCAAATTATTATTAGTCAAATTAGATCTAATTAATGAAATATAAAATAAATATTTACCATAGGAGGTACAAATTTGACATTGAAAAACTGTACTAAAGAGACAATCTGCCAATTTGCTTTTAATATTGGCCAGTAAATTGCATATATTTGTTTCATTGTGTCTTCGTGTGATTTTCCCTAGATCAATTAATAATTATTATTATTAAATTAAAAATAAAGATAAATGTACTTAATACCTCAAATCTTGATAACACATATAAAGAGAGAAATTGGTAAAATGGGGTAAATAATAAACGCTCTATACCAAATTTAAAAAAAACCATTTTGGATGTATTTTCTGGAAATGTATTTTCTAAATTCTCATAAAAAAAATGTGGCACTGGTCCTCCAAACAAAAGTCTAGAATAAATATATTACAATAATTACAAATTAACAGTTTATAGTAATATAAATGAATTAGATTTCAATAATATAAATGCGTATAAAAATTATCAAATCATTACCCAAATAATCCAAAAGCCACAACACTATCCTGGTCGATCATTTTGGCTCCAGCAATATTTTGTAAAGTAATATTTCCCAGTGAAGCAATAATACAACTAGAAATTTTAATTTATGTAGTAAATAAAAAAATAATAACAAATTTAAAATTATATTACCTGGTGATAGATTTAGTACGAATAGGTCTCGAGTTCAAGCGCTCCAAATAGGTCAACACTATACTTTGTAAGAATTCAACAGGTTTTGAAAGTGCCATTTTCAAAAATAATAATGACTCCTATGACACAATAAGAGAATACAGATCTATGATAACATAATATTTCACAGTTGAAAAACAAAACCATTTTTACTAGAAAAAATTAAGGATTTACTTACAAACAAAATAATAAATAATTGTCAGCTTTTTAACAAACAGGCAATAAATAAAACTTAAAATAAAAAACGTGTAGAATAGGTATTACAAAATTACATTATAATTTATAATACATCAATACATCATGATAAAAGCAAAATTATAGCAATTTTCCGACAACAACTAAAGAATTTAAAAAAAAAAAAAAAAAACAGAAATCTCAAATCATGAAAGCCGGACGCGTCGCCTTGAACGTCAAATTTCACTAGACCTAGAGTAGAGTTCAAACATATTTACTTTCCAACGTCAAACTTGACATCACATACCACAGTCGTACCACTGCCGATTTTTCGGCTTTCTAGGTCACGTGAGTTATAGACTTGAATTGTCGTTTGTATACACAATTAGAACACTAGATCGCACTGCACGTACATTGTATTATAGGAACAGCTAACTCGCTCTTTAAAACAATCCTCAATTTTCTTTCTCTGTCCCTCCGATCGAATGTCATTGTTTGATATTCATAACATCGTCACTCCCTGGACAACTTTTGAAGTTCTGACGCTCTTCTGACGAGTGACTAGGTTGCAATAATAAAATGTTGAGAGTGCACAATGTATCGACCTTGGACCGACCCATTTCCAAGTTTGAAAACGAAAACATAGTTTAATCTCGTCGGTTATGTTTAAAAATGTTATTTCTAAAACTTTTTGGCAAATACTGAAATGTATATACCCCACATTGTATTCGGCTAAGATTTTATTTTGTGCGCGCATACATTTTTTATCCCTACATCACTGTAGCTCAAACTTTTAATCGTATATTATTATAAACTAACTTAGTTTACATTATGTCTATGCTTTTAACAGTTTTAACTGATATTATAGGTTGGCATAAGTGCAGTCTTACGATTGATCGCGATGATGCGATACCAAGGTACAGTGGCGTAGTTATGGGGGGGACGATGGGGATAGATCCTCCCCAGAGCCTTTTTTCTTTATGTTTAATGCATTGACAAATCAAGTATAATATATTAAAATTACGGATATAATCCACCATGTCCTTATCTTGGCTCTCAAATTATATTTTTTACCCATCATTTTATCATACGTTCATACAATCATACGCGAAACGCAATACCATAGATCATCGGTTCTTAACCTTTAGTAGATCACGGACCGCTGTTGAAAGATTTTTAGAAATCACGGACCCCGCCCTAGTTATAGGTATATTCATAAAATAAAGTTTTTATTTGGTTAATGTGATGGTTGGTATTGCATTTGAGACACAAGTTTTTGAACATCGGACACAATACTGGAATGCTTTAAGACATAAGTATCGTGGATCCCCAGGGGGCCGCGGACCACAGGTTAAGAACCGCTGCCATAGATCAACCAAGTGTTTTTTCTACAAATTTCTATTTATAGATATAGAACATTTTTTCATATGGAAACTTACGTACCGGTATAATTTTTTTCATGGAGGAACTTACATATGTACTCGCTTACTTGCTATGTTTCGTGTGGGAACTTACTAAACCCCCTTTATGTTTATTCAATTAATTAAATATCCCCCCCCCTACAACCAAATCATAACTACGCCACTGCTAAGGTATCAATGTGTTTACCTTATATACCTATAACTTTTAACCATATGCGATATATGGTAATGCTTTACGATTTCTGTTGGTAAATCGTGATTTTGGTTATAAATTGAAATAATATGTTATACTTACTGTCTCTTGTTTTAGAAATCTAGCATTCTGGCCTCTGCAGTCTGCCACGGCGGCATTGATTGCGAATATTGGATAAAGTCGATAATTACAAAACTGTATGTTTGTATACCTACGTTAGTAGATTAGAATTGTCTATCAATTGCACAAAGCCGTGGTATGTATACATTACCCATGAACACTCAATGACAGTTCATCTTCATAACAATGCTAAGATACTATATCCAGGAGGTAGATATTTTGTTTTAAATCGTTTGACAAAACTTACATTTAATTGTGATATATTCGGTAATTTAACTTTCAAAATTATCTTCAAGGCATTAAATAATTCAATACTTAAATTAATTAAATATTTCATACGTATTTCCCATCATGGAAAACCGTTTTTGATATAATTACAGGATAAGTAGTTATAATGTTAACTAATTAAGTTTTAGATAATGAGTAGGTACCTATATAGTTTGTTAAATGCATATACAGTAGCATATCTATTATTGTTTATTACCACATAATGATGAACAATAACAAATCGAAAAAATTGTATAAAACGTTTGTAATTCTTATACCTAGTTTGTTAAATGATTTTATGTATACTTGGGATTTTATAGGTGTCTATTTACTATTGTTATTTGTATATTTGTTTAAGTATCTGTCTAAAACTAAACTAAGTTGATCACAATTAATAATTTGAAACATAGATAACATTGTGTTAGATATTATTACTATTTAGAAAATATTATTGTTATTTTTTACTATTAATTTGTGATAGTACTGTAAACGTTTGACGTAGGTATAGACGTATAATATAATTATCGGAAGAATGTACTTCGGAATGCTCAAAATTGTTTACGAAAATAAAATAATAAGCTACATAATTTACATACCTTATACGTATGATTCAATATTTTTTCTTATAATTGACAATGGTAAAATAAACAAATAAAAGTAATAAAACTATTTTCAATCGATATCGGATATTTTATATTATAAATTAAAGTTCAATATATTTAATATTATAAACAACTTTTGCATACTTTGTAAGTGTAAGCAAACGTCCTTCGATAGTTCAATATATTGTATACCTACTAAATACGTTTTCAGTAAACTTTTAGAACATATAAGACTTTAAGCAATATCTATATAGAATATAAAATAAATTACAAGGTTAGTTGTTCCACACGAAGGTCGCATTATAATTACATACCCCAAGTCTACATTTTACAGGATGTTAACATTAAATAAGTATTGTTCAATTTTCAAAGCTTATTTTGTAAATTTTATATTATATATTGTTAATCATTTTTTAATTCTTAATATTATGTTTGATTATACATAAATATTTTTATTACAATCTCTGTTTAGTATATATTATATTTATAATAGGTAGCATACCTTGATGATAGATGTACAAATGTACAATGATGAATTATAGTCATAACTCATAATCGAACTATAGGTATCTACTATCTATTGGCTAAAATCTTCTTCTCGTAAGCGCTACAAACCATAGAGACCCTAGGCTTCCAAAACAATTCTTCTCCTTACTGGCTACAATCTATATATTATTAAATATCAGTATATCACAGATATAGTATCACAAGTAAACTCATAATCCTTCAAATGTTATTTGTATTATCATTACGATTGTGATTAGAGATTCAGTACCCCATAATTACCTATACATAATATTATAATCGTATTTTTAGAGAATTATTATGCGAAGTTAAGTCTCCATGATTTTAACCTTTATTTTAAGGCACACATTGCCATACAATATCTTATTAATACTTTATTTATTTTATGCATATCTATAAGTATATAGGTAACATCTAAAAGTGCTGTTTGCCTGTTTACTTTATGTAATTACTAATTCGCATGAATGATCTGAGTATTAATTTATCAATACACTCACGATCGCGATTAAAGTGGGACCGGCTTAAGGCAAACATTTCATAGTATGGACACTTATGGACATTTAATATGAAATTATATTAGTTGAAGTATTATTATTGTTATTATTTTTATATGTATTGTATAAAACCGGGATAAATCGGAGATTTGCAGTGTAAAACAGAAGATGTCTTTGTTTCATAGAATTATATTCTGATCAATTCGGAAATTTATATTATAATCTACGAGTATAACCGAGGTCTCTAATTATTTGTTTTTATTATTTATTCATTAAATGAAATACTTTATTCAGTGTAATAAATTTTTCTAATTAAAATACTCTTTTACCTTTTGCTTATCGACATTACAGTGTGACAATCATTATTATTCTTAATTCAGACATAGTTTAGTGTTTATTTCATACCAAACTAATATCTTAATTACAAAAATTGATTAAAATTTACCCATGATTGTTGAAACACAACACTATATTCTTTTTTATTGATGTAGGTAATATCAAATATGTTATTAACTCATGAATAACAATTTAAATCATTTCATTAATGTAAGCTATATTATTATTAAATATTAAAGTGTTAATAAATAATATGCATAGTTACTGATTATGATCGTAGGTAGTAAAAATAAAAACTGGTAGCATTCGAAGAAACTATTTTTCATTAGTGTATACATATCTACTATCAAGTTATTTTAAAAATGTACTTTATTGATAATTGATTCTATTATTATAATATTATTAATAACCAATAGGCATACTCTGTTGACTGTTAGTCATAGTTGCGTTTCAAATCTTTGACATATAATCTTTCAAGAATTATTAAATTAGTTGGATTTTTATCATCATCATTATTTTCAGTTATAAACCAATTGCAAATATTGAAGTATCAAACTTGTAATATATTTTAGTGGTGTGTCAGTTGGTTTACTTTACTTATAGTTTATAGATACTTATTGATCCAACGACCACATCACATTAGGCCTACACCTACTAAAGGGTGAACAATACCAAACTACCAAAGTAATTAGGTGGGATGCCGGTAGAACTTGAAAAAGTTAATGCCATTAGAGAACCCTTAATAATTAATATATTAATTAGTTACTGGTATATTACAGTTGATCATGATATCTATCGGCTATTGGTGAAACATGATTTAGCAGAGCCCACTATATTGACTTTTTTATAATAATAATTTTTTTTTTTAATAACCAACGGGATGCTGATATTTTCATTATCATTTATTTTTGACTTGTAAGCTGCAGTGCGTTGCATATAAGCATTGATTATAAATACTATTTATAATCAATGATATAAGTAGCCAGTTGCATGTACATAAAGTGATAATTTTATAAATGGGGGGGGGAGGGTGATAGTTTCATCACCTCCTTGGTCTTAATTTTAGTATAATAATGAGTAATATCGCTTTATGGCAAATGATACTGTACGCAGTGCCGTCTTAAAAGGCATAGGTCCCACAATTTTAAAGGCCCTAATTTCACAATAGCTACTTTTTTTATGAAAGTTATTTTATTTTTTGTTTCATGAATTACATTTATTTTTTAACTTCAAAACATATTAATTTATGTATTTTTTAACCTTCTATTTTAAAATTATAATAAAGAATAACAAACAATAATAAATAACAAAAATTCAAACAAAAATGCACATTTTACTGAAAAGTAAATTTAATAAAAAAAAAAATAATAATAATACATTAAATATTATTTATGCGATAAAAAATTGATATATCATAATTAAATATTATGTGGTCCCAGAAATATGTTAGCCCAGGACCCCATAAAACCTTAAGACGGCTTTCACTGTTAGAGTATAAACAATAAAAAACGTTTTTTCTAAAAGTGTGTGCTTTATTAGTCAATGTATTGGGGAATGGTTATGGGCTCTCCTATTCAATTGTCCTAGGCGTTTTTTTTAAAACAATTATGTTGTATGTCAATTTCGCCCCCACCCCCTACCCATCATATTCTTCAGCTATGACCGCCACTGTGTACTTAATATTATATACAATTTATCGATAAAAATTTGTTTTTCCACATGTGTTATCATATAAAAAGTATTAAGTAACGTTAGAAAAACAATAAACGCATGTAGGTAAGCCTATTTGAAATGTTAAAAGCGGTGAAAAAATTAAGCAACGTTATTACTACACTCGTGTGCGTGCTTGTATTAATATGTTATTTTTTCATTGTCCATTTACGAGGTCTACAGTTCGTTATATACGAGTAACGTCGTACCACGGTTGTATGTAACACACACACACACACACACACTCACGATACAAGCACATGCATTGGAATATTGACGGGTAGGGAGGGGGAGTATGATAGGGTTAGGGGTGTAAATAAGAAAAAAAATTTTAATACGAGAATAGAATTGTATAGAAAAAAAAAAAATTGTAATTATACCTATGGTGACACCCCCCCCCCCCCCTCAGACCATAAACAAATTCTGCGTACGCTAATGCACACGTGCTCATAATATTATTATAATGTAGATTATCGTGTAAAACGGAACACAGTCGGTGTTAGTCGCAAGGGGTGCGAAGTATTTATCATAATATATACATTGGGGTCTCGTTTCGCGGTCTCACCTGCTGCAGCGCGCACGAACCGCATTGGACCGCGGAGCTCGACCCCTAAAAGTTTCGTTCGCTCCCTCGCCCGCCGCCGCCGCCATCCCCTACCCTGGCTGCTTTCGCCCACGCAGACGTGTGTGACACGTCACAGGCGGTGGCGCGCGTACACAGTATGATATACCTATAACGGGCAACGCCAGCGCCGGTGGTGCCGAGGGGGTTGCAGTACGACGGTGGCGTAGCGTGGCGCCGCGCGATCGACCGGGTCCGACGGGACCCTCACCCCTGTGTAGACCGGAGAACCGTCGTCGCGCACGTTCCGTTCGTGAACCGTCTCGCGTACGTAGTTAGTGCCCCCGAACAAAAGCAGCCCTCGCGGCGCGCAGTTTTCACCGTCGACGGCACGCGACGCGCGTGCATCACCGCACCACGTACAGCATACGCACGATCGGCCGCGAATCACAATATTTCAATGCATGTATACGCGTATACAACAATCTTGTCGGCCGAACGCGATAAACGATCGTCGTCCGAGTGTCCGACGGATTTTTTCTCTCACAAATTTACCAACGTTTAATCTTTAATATTATAATATAATATATTATATTAATATTATACATATATATATATAGTGCATAGCGGTGTGCAGCGCAGTGTACACGCGGATCATTGACCACGACAAGACGACAGTTGTATAGTAACACTTTGGTACAGCAGATAATAATATATAATATATACTGTTGTTGTAGTTGTTGTTGTTGTTGTTGTTGTCGTCGTCGTCGTCGTAAATTCGTATGTGGTGGTAGTAGTGATTTGACGGCAGTGCAGGTGGCAGACTGCGTCTGTGTTATTCTATATTATGAAAGGTGAGAAACCTAAACGAGAGGATATTATAATATCTTGCACATACCGGTGCGGTCGAACTGAATAGAAAAAGGAAAAGGGAAGGAGCGTGCGAGTGAGTTCAGTTGTGCGTGCGTGCGTGTGAGTGAGTGAGTCGGAGAGTGTAGTGTCGGTGAGAGGGGGCGAGAGAAGTGTTCCTGCAGGTATACACAGATACAAGTGACCGCAGTGAAGATTAGTCATCAAGGTCTTTATGCGCGGGTAGGCTACTGCTCACCACGGCAATACCGGTTTTTGCGCGCGTGAAGGTGGCCGATAGTGTACGTGTGTGCGCGTTTCGACGTGTGTGTGTGCGTGTGTGCCCGTCCCATTGTATTTGTGTACACACAATACACGCACGCATACACGTACAACGCACACCTGCGTCGTCGGGGACACGCACGAAGAAGAACAACAACAAGGTGCCCGGGTGCCGTCCATTTTCGCGTGGTCCACACCGGACTCGTCGCTGCCACTGACTGCGGTTCAGTATAATATCATATCGACACCGGCGTCCCGGAGAAGACTGAACACTAAACCGTTCGCCTTGCGCGTACATGGTTCCAATCCATCGGGGTTGTCGCGCTCGAACACGTGTGAATCTGCACCGCGGTTTCGTCAACCCGAGCGGCGCGCGCGCCCCTGTAGCGTATAAACACCGACATGGACGCCGTGCGGGCCGGTAGTGCCCCGAACTTGACCGCTTGCATCGAAGTGGACTTGATCAACGGCATGTCGTTGAGGACCGGCGAAAAACTAACCCAAAGGTAAGACGTTTGCGCAGGAATACTAAACGTTTTCCGCACCATACGTATAATATTATAATATGCACCCATATACGCATGTGCCCTTCGTGTGCTGCAAGACATTTGGTCAACGTCGTACACATATATATATATATATACCTACATATTTGTATAGGACCGTCTCCTACATAACTCAATTGTTCGTCGTGTTACGCATGACAACTGTAAAAGATCAAAATACTTCTCTTAATATAATATAATGATGAAATAATGTATATATATATATATATATATATATTGAAAAATCGGTTCTATATTCATCTATACATTGTTTTAAATTGAAGTTTGATACATTTATTTATCAATCGTTGATCGTAGTACATGTTATATTCTATATAATATTGATCTTACCAATGCTTACACAAGTTATCTTCAATTACATACTTCACCATTAAAAAAAAAAAAAAAAACGATGTGTTTAAAGACATGGTAGATCTTGTTTTTTATGCGAGGCCAACAAATAGGTATATATACTCATACTTATTTATATAATTGCATCATACCAACGTAATTTGCATCATATAATAACATAATTCTTGCAGAAATAATATTTTTACCCTGTAGTTTGTACTTAAAGTTTTTTTTGTGGCTATTGGTTGGATAATTTGGATTTAATATGTATATTAAATTATAGTTCAGGGACTCATTAATGTTAAAATGTTGAACATATTATAGGGATCATAATCATTATTAAATCTCATAATTCCCAACTGTAAATCTTACATTAAATAATGAAATAGTCAAATACTATAATTCTAATTTCCAAACAGTAAGTAGGTACTAATATACTATAGATAATTACGTATTATTTAAAATAATATCGAAAAATATTCAATGTATTTGAAACGAAATAATTTTTATCATTAAATACATCGGGAAAAAGTATAATAGCTTGTATTTATTTAAAAAGGATTTTCATTTGGTATGCATTAATATTATTATCGATATTATTTATAAAATCACTTAATTCTTCTCAATACCAATTTCTAAGCGCGAACGTTTCCTTAATTAAAGAGGGTGGCAAATTGTTTATGGTTTCAATATATTGTCTGTATTCTTAAATATTCACTTAATAAGATAGGTTAGAGTATAAGTTATGAAAGACTAAGAAGAATATACTCTAGTTTAACAGTGTTATGTTTTTTTTATAATTATGCTCAATTTTTAATATTGCGCCTATAATTTTCAATTGATAATGATTACATTTTTTTTAATCGCATTCATTCGGATTTATTTTAATATCCTGAGTTAATCTTTTAGAATTTCAATTTAAGAACCATTAACCAATGTACATTTTAACATTAAGTCATTAAATACAATCTTAATAATATAATGAAAATATTTATTCCTTAATCATACGACTACATAATAAAATGACACAATTGCCCCTTCCTCTCATTCTTGCTTGAAACTAAATTCTTCGGTACAGAATATGTTTGTAAATCAATACGGGTATGTCAACATCTATTTTATAAATGGCAACTGTAAATTACGAATTGATTTACGACAACATGCCTATATACAAATTATTTATCCAAATCTGTAACTTATCTAATGCGAGTTTTATATCGGGCGTCTTAGTTTGTTTATAGCCGCTATGCTAATATACTACTATGATTTAAATACAAATAAAAGTAATACTAAATTTTTCACTCTAAATTATATTTGATTTAAAAAAACATTTCCAGTTGCATTTTTTAACTTGAAATGGTATAATAAAAATACTTAACTTTGAACTTCAAATTTATTAGGTAGTATTATATTTTTTTACGGATCACATTATATATTATCCGTGTCATAACTCCTAACATTAATTTGTTTATACAGTACCGAACTGATATAAATTATGTAATGCTTAAAATGTCGATTTACCATAATTATCTATAAAATTTCTAAAAAAAACTGAAATAATATAAAATTTAATATTACCTATCTAATATTTTTTTTTTAATGTATTTTAAATATTAATATATGTAAATAAATATATAAATTGCATTGTATAACTGTTTTAAATATCTATTATATACATACATTTCTAGTTTCTACAAGTATAGTAGTAATTTTAAATTTTAATTATATCAATTTATTAAAATGTTTATATTTAATACTGTGAATATTCTTTTCTTAAACTTATATATACTTTATTTTGTTGGTATTCTTCGATAACATATTTGATTAGTGTCTCTACTATTGCTACAATATTGTTTTTAATTTCCTTTTTTTGAATCAAAACTAATATGTATTTTAAATGGTTCCAAATAAATAAAATAATTCTTATAAATAATCGTTAAAAAACACACGTATATACCTATAACTCATAAATGTTAGTTTGTATTTTAATGTTTTAAAGTTTGTATTACATTTTACCAACGCTTTTGTTATAGTATGGTTAAAACGAAATCCATTGCATCAATCAATAATAATATTTGTTTAATTGCCACTTGTCATTTCCATACGTCGCGCCGTCGATAGTTTTTCCTGCGTGCGTTAAGGCTTCGAACTCGATGACCGCGCGCGCTCACACATATATTTAACCTTGTAGTGGGGATGGTCAGGATATTCCAAACTCGTAGTATAATACGTAAAATCTGAATATCGATGCGACTTGCGAAACTCATGTACAACATATATGTATAATATATTCGTCAAACCACGTGTGTGAAACTTGTGGAAAACGTCTCGGGTGTATCCACCTATCAGTATATATACATAAAAGGCGTTCCCCGCCTCTGCAGCTATCATACACGTGTACAGAACTATAAAATCGTATACATTATAACTATTAATAACTATTAAATAACATTTTAACTATCTAACTATTTATATTTTTAACTATTTAATAACATTATAACTATAAATCCGTTTACATTGTATATACATACATAGATACACACATAAAATGTATATGTTATATTATGTGTAATATAATTATGTACTTGTATTATATATTATTATAATAACAAATATATGTAAAAAAAACAACTAGTATTAAAATATATGTCATGTATATGTATAAATAGAACGTGTAAGTGTAATACTTTGTTTTTATGCCGAAAAAAAAAAAACGGTCCCGTGTACCGTTAATTGCAGCGTATTATATATACGCGTCTGCTCCGATCACGTGTGCCCATTGTCGTCATTTGTTTGCCTTTGAGCATTTTTTCGTTCCATGTATACATTTTTGTGTATACACACATGCACGTTTATTAACATATTATATTATATACTCTCTCACACACGCGCGCGCGCCCGCAAAGTGTACAATGTGACGTCGTCGCCGCAACAGTTTTCACGCTCGTATAATTATTGCCCTTCGTTTATACCTGGTATAGCAGTTAACGCGTTGTGGCGTTTAAGCGTTCACCCGACGCCGCCGCCGGTGTAAGTCCTGCAGATAGATAGTCCGCGTTCGGCATCAATTCCATGTAGACACATGTACATACACCATAACACATTGCACACACGCCACGCTTACCTACACATCACCACGTCGACTTACTCGTGTTCTTTCCGCCGCAATAGGACATCGTAGATTCGTTAACAATCCCAGAACACGTAATTGTTCATCGTCGTCATGCTCATCAGAAGACTGTTCCTTCGCAGGCGAACCAAGCAAGAACAAGAGGTCCTGCAGAATGCCTGCGGAAACGCGACTGTCAGCGAATCGTCGAATAACAAATATTTTACCAAAAGGCGAGTGTAGTCTTGCGTAAGCGCGCGTTTGCGTGTGAACGGTTTTATTTGACGTTTGTTTTAAACAAAAAACGAATATTATTTATATGCATCATATAATATAACGTACAATAACCAGTGTTTTAATTTTTAATCTATTTTCGTGTCATCATCTTGTTCTGATAATATCAATGCCAATGAAAATAATAACATAATAACACTAATTATTTGGGTTTTATTTCATAAATATTGAATAGACCATTTTTATTTATTCATTTTTTTAAAGTATCTTTCATTCAAATTATAAACAAGAGTCGAACTTTAATGTAATAGTCTTAAATGTTGTTTTTTTTTTTTGTTTTTTAAAATTCATAATTATATTAGAAATGTGTAATTTTTCTTGGTTTTTTTTTACCATTAAAATATTGATGCTTGTTTAGATAGAAATTAATTTTTGATCATTTTTATAAAGATATATAAATTAAAAACAATATATTAGACAAATAATATATTTTATAAAGAAAATACCAATTACAGTTAACTATTTGAAGTTTTTACAAAGAGTTTTAATTGATATATTTCAATGATTTTATATGTAATATCTGTATATTGACTTACACTTACCACTCACATTAGTGAAGTTTAGGAATAGCGATGAGCGATGACAGGGTTGTGCAAGGTGTTTTTGAATAAACATTTATAAAGTATATTTTGTACATTTGGAATCGTCTTTAATTGTTATTCGGGAGTATGTCAATGATATTATTATATAAGTAGGTGAATGGGCATCTATTATTGTCTACTGTCTACGCTACAGAATACATTTTATTGAACATTTGAAACTTCAGAACAAATACGAGTGTAATAGAATCCTTACTACAAAAAGCATTACATGGTTTAGTGAAATTTTAATTCATCAAATATTTAAAGTTTGTAGTTGTAGGTTGTAGACTATATGGTTATAAATATAATGTAGTCGTGTAGACAATTAATTATAATAATAAATAAATAAAATAATATATAATGTTACTATTATTGTGTAAAAAATCATTTATTTTATTCAGTGATAGTTCGATATGTCTTCCTTATAAATTAATAACAATATTTTTAATATGTAGGTATATAGTATTTAGGTTTATGTTTTAAAATGCATGCACCAATAGAACTTAGAAGTATTTACCTAAAATTTTAGTTTCGTATGTTTAATCTACAAGTAAACACGTATTACAATAATAATTGCAGAAAAAATTACGACGCTAACATTAAATTGTCAGAAAGTCTCGAAACTAACAGGTTAAACCTATTAAAAATTATACTATTGTATTAAAGCAATATTCTGACCCGACACGAAAATAACTGATAACCTATCATAAACGCTATATAGTCTTGTCGGAGAAAAAGAATATTCGCTTTTTTGACCTTTTTATTAAAATTCATTATATGTGGTAGTTCTACATTATAACTAGCACTTTAATGACTAAACACGACAATATGAATAATTAAAATACCAATTACTGAGAATATGGCTCTTAATGAACCTCGTAACACTTGAATTTTTTTTCGAGATTAGAAATTTTAGACAATATATTATAATACATATTTATTTATTTACAAAATTATTACTAATAAGTATATATTTACATATTACATATACATTTATAAGTTAATATATGCTAAACAAGACAAATGTTTAAATTGTTTTAATTATATTGGTATTAAATAATTTTTAGTACATTTAAATTTGGATATTATATATTGTACATATGAATCATAAAAATAAATTATTTGATTTTAAATAAACTAAATGGTAATATATTAAATATTTGTATGAAATAAATTTATTTTAAATGGTTTTATTATTGGTACTTAATAATATTTATAATATACTACATGCCTATTATCACATGTTTTGAATAAAACAATTGCTAATAAATATTAAATGAATAATAAATAATAATGCAATATGTAATATTATAATCTTAAATCCAGGTATCTATATATTTTGAAAGTATTATTAATATTGAATAATATGCATTCCTCCTACTGTTCACGTCTTTTTTTAATATTATTATGGGTTATGTTACTGTATATTATATATCGCATAGTTATGTTTTTTTAATAATTTGTATGTAATGTTCACACTACATTTACTTATTGTATCCAAGTTATATATACTTAATATTTGTATATAGTAGATTCCATAAAAAAAACTCAATTTATTTACAGCTTGTAGGTAGGTAATTTATTAGTTAATACACCGATTAAATAATAATCAAAACAGAAAATACTAAGTTTCATTGTAATATAATTAATATTGTAAAATATTCAATGAAATACACGTGTGTTTTTAAACAAATAAGCAGACATAATATTGATATACCCTTTAAACTATATGGGCACATATGCAATCGTTTTAAACTTTCATAATATTTTAGCATCGTTGGTTTATAATGCGACTTATAATTTATTAATAATAAATACAATCTTTATACCTACGCATAAAACTATTACTATATTCTTCTGTTTTTTATAGACATGATATTATCTCTTTTTTTATTTCGTTAAAAATAAATGATTATTTATAATAGGTATTATACTATTATAGTTACTTATTATAAAGGCATATCTAGCGTAAATTAAGAAGAGCAAAATAATTCAATTTTTACGTGTAAAATGTTACTAAGAATAGTGATTTTTTATAATAATATTAAGTTATTTTTACCTTAAAACTATTCATTTATTTTTACGTATAGTAAAGGTTTACGTATAAGGTTGATAAACATTTGCCATTGTCAATAATTTTATATTTATTACTTGTTGTTTATATCTCAATAGTTATTAAAACGTTACATAATTCTTATCACTGCATTAGTTACATAGTTCCGACACGTATCGGCATTTAAAACAACAATAATAGTAATAATACAAAATAATACTGAAAACTGAACCCACAAGCAACTAAAAGTAAATACCTATTAACATTAAAATTCCATATTCCAGGTAGTGTCACTTCAGTCTTCAGTTATATGTAATAGCATTGTGCAGTCTAATATATGTTAGCTGTTGTCATTTTATTATTTAACTAAGTATTAACTAAGTAAAACGAGGTTATATATCTAAATTCAGATTATATATTTGTTTTATAAATAAAAAAAAATAATAATTTAAGAAACAGGCAAATATTGTCACATTTTTGGGGAGACTTAAATTTTTTAGAAACATGAGAACGTAAATCAAACAATGTTCTTGAAATTGTTTTTGGTGGCTCATGGAAAATATTTGATATGAACTAAGGCTTCTGCTAACACTTTTTCTTTGGGGTTGATATTTATTAAATTGGTTTATATAAAAGAAACACAAATATCATTTCTTTAAATAACTTACGATGCTTCTTCAATAGGACTGGATGAGCATTAGTGTCATTCTCATTATTCATTAGTATCTGAGTTAGTGTTAGTGAACCATTTAAAAAAAAAAACTATCTTAAAGTACAATTTTTATTATAGTTAGTAATTTTTAATCCTTGGAATGATTACAATTACGACACTTACGACTTACGGCTGCGGTATCATTTCAAATTATTATATACAATATACCTAATAAATTGTATGAAATAATAACACTGACAGCTCTCAATGATAATTATTACGAAGATAGTTATTCGCACCTCGTACGTATTCTCATACAGTTCTATAAATAGTCTCTCCTTTTCATCAAATTTTCACTTTATGTATTGAGCAATTATTTTATATGCTGTGCCTGAGTATTCAGTGGAACTTACGTATACGTATATAGAATTCTCGGTATTGTCACGTCTTATTCAATATCCTTTCGGTGGCGAACACTGTTTTCGATACTTACACCACCGTTTTATCCCTTTCAATTACCTTGATATTTTTTTTCTATGCCACAATTATAGAAGTAGTTCAAAAATTGTACTCTGAGGTGAACAAATCAGTGTATTCTTATCGATATAATTGTAAATAAAAACTCATATATCATGGGAATAATTGCTTTTTTACTGTGTTACTTTAGACTTAAGGTGAATTAACCAAATGCCCACCTACGACTCAGCTGTAAGCAAATATTATATTAATTTATACATTAACAAAATATTAATATACCTAGGCTTATTATTTCGTTTTTTTCGCGATTCAGGTCACATAATTCAATATTGTCATAGTTCATTCAGTATAATTATTATTATTGTTTTGTTGTTGTGTCGAATGTTTTAATTGTGATCCTTTTTTTCCCCGTCAACTTTTAACATAATATAGGTAGGGACGTAGTGAACGCTGAGAACTTTTAGAAAATAAAAAATAATGCAAACATTCGCGGCACGTTTATTATTGTTTTAAATTTTAATATGTATTTGTTTTTTCGACTGAAAACAACAACCGAGACGACGCGGCGGCTGCAGCGTTTTTCCGCGTACTTTAATCGCAGACAAATTGTGTATTATTATTATCATTATGATTATGATAATAATAACAATAAGAACGTACGATGTTCGGCTCAAGGTCGTCGCATAGCGTAGTGTAATAAACTTGATAATTCCGTATTCGTTTCTACACCGATAATCGCACTGTACAACCACGACGTTGATAATATTCACAATACCTATATAATATATAAATATAATATATACATAATATTAACAGGTACGCGGCGGCGGCGGCGGCAATCGCGCGGATTATAGAGGACTCGGGTGTGTAATGTGTACTTAATAATAATATACGCGAAAAGACACGTTGGACAATAACGAATTGTAGCGAAATATTATAATATTATACAACACACACGTACATGCGAGTGCGTATAATTACGGTGTTATTACGCTATTGTGCTGTCGTATTAGATTTCCACCGCGGTAGAAGGAGACGCACGAAAATGAACGTCGTCGCGGAGACGGACCGCGCGCGCGATTCCTTCGAACAAGTTCCCGCGGTCCGTACGAGCGCAACCACCGTCCAGTCCGCAGTCGTGTTCCCGGTTCCCGACGTTCCCGTATTCGGTACTTAGTCCGTGCGCGGTGCACCTACTATGTGTCCATATTTTGTCCGCGTCTTAAAACAATAATAACAATAATCATCCCGTCGTCCGTTGTATTAATATTAGTCGGTTATCGCATGTGCTCGCCGTTTCAGGTTTCCCAGACGGACATAATATAAGTAATCTATTATTCGCATCGATTCGTCATCTCCGCGTTCCATTTTCCCGCGGGTTATTTTCCGTCCGATGACGCAGAACGGTTGCGTTTTGTTCGCGTAAACGTTGTTTTTCGTATTCGCGCCATCCCCCTCCGAAGCTCCGATCGCGCGGCCAAAGAGTCAAGAGACGCAACGCTGCGACATGAGGTACTGTTTGAGCAATACGGTCGTCAAGACGATGCCGAGTCTGAAGCCCAACGAGAAAAAGTGAGTAGGACACCGCTCGACCGCCGGGACCACGGTGTTTCTTTTTTCACGGTCGTTTTTCTTTAGGGTCTACAGGGTATACGCGGTTCTTCGGCCGTTTTTATCCTCATTTTTTCATATAATCAATCCGATAGTGTTCATATTCCTTGCGATTTAGGAACTTTCGTCGATCATACTACGCGTATCCGATTATTTTCTGTCACCTGCTGTGTAGCCGTGTGGAAAGCACATCCGTGATACTTGGTGCTTACTGCTTACCCGTTTTGTTCGTTAATTTCAACATGTTCAAGTTATAAAGTAAACAAAAAAAATAAATAAATGTATGTGTGACCATAATAATAATATAATGTATGATGACGTAGGTATATACATTTGTCTGAAAATAAAATATTTCATTATCTAAATATAGAATAAGCTTAATTGATTTTTCATTAACAGTACCTATTGGCTTATTGTTTATTAATACAAACTTTTACACTACCTACTTCTTCTTTTATTAAAATAAATATTTGTTTTATATTATTGATATTAGAATGTATGTATTAATGGTTTTCACCATAAAATTGTATTTCCAAATTTAATAAAAAGAAAACTGAATTCAAGGTCTTACTTAGTATTGTATGCCTTTGCTTCCCTTTTCTTTTGTACATTATTAAAGTTCAAAGAGTTTCATGTAATCTCTGTTAATTAGAAATTGTACATATATAATACACATACTATTGCATTAAGATTTATCTTTGTAAATTTGGGGAACATAGAGAAGAAAGTAAACACAGCAAATAATTATTTACTAAATCATAATTCTTGATCATTTTTGAGTAAATAAATTTCAAAACAATTTCTTACAGATTTGTTATAAATTATAACTTATAAGCAATACTTTATATTTTAATTGTCCATCACAAAGACCTGTACTTATCATAGAGAATAAAATATATTAACTACATTATGAAACATAAGATAATATCATATATAAACTATAGCCATGTTATGAACTTATCATAATACAATATAGTTATGTGATATTGAATATCCCAGTTTTAATGTTCTATCAATAAGTGTTTTAGCTATTTTTTATTCCATTTTTTTATTAGGTAAAAAATATAGAGTATTATTTTATTGTGTATCTGTTTTCTTAGAAATGTAATTAATACTAGGTAAATAATTTTGATTAATGTTATGAATTTGTATTATCTTTACAAGTTATGTAGATAATAATAATATAGTAATAAAAATAATAAAAAGTAATATATTTTAACGCTTACCCAGTTATAATTTACTAGTAAAAAATAAATATCTACAACGAGACTCACGATCATTAATTTCAATTAATAGATTAAATGTTTATAAAATATTTTAAAGTTAAATTTAATGCCATTGATGAAATACTTGATAATTGATTAGAGTACTTTACTGATAATAAGATATTTCAATTTCCAAGTATCTACTGAAATACTAATATAAACATATTATACGCTTAGTTTTTTTTTTTTACTTTTTATAATATGAAAAGTTTAAATTATATTATAATTTAAATGTTTTGGAGTGACTTGGTGAAATATTTTTTCCAATTTGATTTTATTATTTGTTAATACCATTGTATTTTATTTTTTAGTATGTTGTGCATTCAGGAAGAACTTGGAAACCTTAGTATAAAAGACAAGGAACCAATCAAAGACAATGCTATTGGAAACAATAAATTGGAATCTGATGTATTAAAACCAATCGGTTGGTTTGATGGATTATTAGGATGCTTAAAACCGATGTTAGGAATAATGGGAAAAGGAAACAGTCATGATCTTAAATCTTATCAAGGTAATAATGAATTAATAAATAATAATGCAATTATATTCGTTAAAATATAATATTTATATAATTAGCTGTGTTTTATATTCATGTGATATGATAAATGCATATTTGAATAAAATACTAGTTATAAAATGATTGACCTTTTATATATATTTTTTAGATAACTGGGATATTCCATTTGAATCAATTAGTGATTTACAATGGTTAGGCTCAGGAGCTCAAGGTGCTGTATTTAGCGGCAAATTAAAAAATGAAATTGTAGCAGTGAAGAAGGTGCGTGAACAAAATGAAACTGATATAAAACACTTAAGAAAACTTAATCATCCCAACATAGTTCAATTTAGGTGAACATTTTATCAATATGAAAATTTACATCAGATTATTTTTAATTTAGTTTGTTTATAATTTAGGGGTGTTTGTACTCAAGCTCCTTGTTATTGTATAGTAATGGAATATTGTCCTTATGGACCACTCTATAATTTACTTAGAGATGGTGAAGAAATACCACCCATACGGCTAGTATCTTGGGCCAAACAAATTGCATCTGGCATGCATTATTTACATGTGAACAAAATAATTCATAGAGATCTTAAAAGTCCTAAGTATGTAAAAACTTAATTTCACATGTTTGTAACTTATAATTCATAACCTTTGACCTTTTTTAAAGTGTCTTAATTGGACGTCAAGAAATGGTGAAAATTAGTGATTTCGGAACAAGTCGTGAATGGAATGAGATTAGTACTAAAATGAGTTTTGCTGGCACTGTAGCTTGGATGGCTCCTGAAATTATAAGAAATGAACCATGTTCTGAAAAAGTTGATATTTGGTAAGTAATTTTAAATAACACTTAAAAATGTTTTCTCTAAATACATTATACTTACTTTTTAGGTCATTTGGTGTAGTCTTATGGGAACTTATGACCTGTGAAACCCCGTACAAAGATGTAGACTCGTCAGCTATTATTTGGGGTGTCGGTAGTAATTCTTTACACTTACCAATACCCTCATCATGCCCAGATGGCTTTCGTTTGTTAATTAAACAATGCTGGGCAGCAAAACCACGTAATAGACCATCTTTTAAACATATAATGATGCATTTAGATATTGCCAGTTCTCAAGTACTAGCAAGTACACCAGATGAATATTTTAAAACACAGGTACATAAAAAACTAATAGTTTATAATATATGCCAACAAAATATTTAAACATTTTTATTTTTAACACAGTTAATGTAATGTACTTAATAAAAAAACAAAATTTGATAATTTTCAGGCTCAATGGAAAAAAGAAATACAAATACACATGTTACAAATGCAAACTAATGGAAGTCATATTTCCAAATTTGAAGAAGATCTAATAAAAAAAAGAAAAAATGAACTAAAACATGCACAAGATATTAGAGAACATTACGAAAGAAAATTGGAACGAACCAATAATCTTTACTTAGAACTGAGTGCTGTAATATTACAGCTGGAACAACGAGAAAAGGATTTAATAAGGTTAGTAATTTACAGTGATTAATCAGTTGAGCTAAATAAAAGTAAATACATGTTTTTATATTAGAAGAGAAAAACAAATGTCCAAAGTATACAAAAAACGACTTATCAGACCATTATTAAAAGCTCAAGACAAATTGAACAAACAGGATAAATCTGATTCAACTACTACATCACCATCATCGCCAGAAAGACTTAGTCAAAATTTTGACTCTGTAAATATCTTTATATTAACACATTATTTTTATGTTTTCCAGATTATAAATGTCTTTATATTTTCTCATAGCATTTACCTAAAGCTACTCTTTATGCTCAAGTAAGTAATAATCCTAATAAACCTGAATCATTTGCTGTTGTACCTAAACAATCTCAACGAAAAGCCCGTCCTAGAAAAGCTCAAATTATATACTCAATTGCGAAAAATAAAAAGGTACTACATAACTATATTATAAGATTTAGTATTTACATAAATTGCCATCTACTTAACCATCATTTATTTACAGTCCGATTCTTCAAAAGAAACTAATTGGAAAAGCTTTAATTTTCAAACAAATAACAATAAAGTTAATAGTGAAACTCAAACTGAAACTATTGATTCAGGACTTCAACAAGATATGCTCAATGGCAATATATCTGACTCTGCTCATTCACAAGTAATTATTTGTACATTAGAACATAAAATATGATTTTAATATTTTACTAATTAATATATTTAAATAATTTTAGGGTGAAGACAGCTCGTGCAGTAGTGGAGTAAGACTGAGTGACGATGAGCATTTAGATAGACTGGGTAGACGGGTTAATGAAATACTAAATAATAATAGACCTACAAATATGGCTGATTTATCAGAATGTTATCAGAATACTGAATCCAATTCTAATAATTTTAATCTTAGGAGGAAAAGGTAAAATAATTTATTTTAATTTTAAATAATTCAGTTATTAATTTTACATAATTTTCATGCATGTTTCTTCTTAGTGCTGGCCGACGTCCAATTGGCCCGGGCTTACGAGTACGTCGTCATAGGATGACACAATATTGTCATGAGCCAAATGGGAATTCTTTTTCATTAAGTTCATCGACTGAAGTATAAAACTAATTTATATATTTATGTAGTGTAAGCCTAAAAAAAAGTAATATTTTTTTTGTTCTCTACAGAAACATGATTTTTTGGAGGCAGAAAGTTCAACGTCTGATTCAGATATGAAAGATATTGATCTAGATTCAAAATTTTATAATGTGCCTGATCAATTTCCTGTTTAATACCATGTATAAAATCTTATTATAATTGTACTATGGTTAAGTTTTTAAGTTAATTACTCTATTATTGTTTAATTTTATCAGCATACAAACATATTTTTCTCATTATAATCTCGGATTTAATTTAATTGCTATTCACATCCAATACTTAACATTTTCATTTTTTTAATGTATTACTTACCTAGCAATCTAATATTTTTGTTTTGCCTTACAACTGTTTATACTTACTATTATTATCATTACTATTTTTATTTTTTTTATTTTTTAAAAAATTTATTATGTATTTCTAATGAAATATAGTTGTATTATTATTATTATTATTATTATTTTTTTTTTAATTGACATTAACAATATTTAGAACGTTTTTAAAGTAACAAAGAATATCTGTGATTATGTAAAACAAAAACTTAAGTCACTTATATAACAGCTTGGAATATTATAATAAATATTCATTTATTAAATTTAACATTAATAATCATAATATAATATTTGTTTGGAAAACATATTTTATCCATTAAACATAAAATGGACAGCAAAATAATATTGCACAGCTGCTTATATAAGTAATCAAATAAAATGACTTAGTCATATTTAATGTTTGTACTGATTGTAAGTAGTTGCTTTACAATTTCATAAGCAATAATTATTGATCTCTTTTGCCATTTATATTATTGTGATGTAAATTAATTTGTAAGTACATGTTATGTATTGGTAGACTGGCCTTATATTAAGGCAAATTATTATTATAATACTGATAGGCTTTATCTCTTTATTTTGTATGCTGTATAGAAAAGAAATAATTTTTAAAAATAAAAATTTGTTTAATAGATGAATTTGTTTTATTATTTTACAAAATATGTACACACTCATCTGGTATATCTTCAATGGTTTACAAATGGATAATCAGTTTTAAATTAAATTTTACTTATATGTAATCTTGGGAGTAATTAAATTAAAATTTTTAATTCTAAGATTTGGATGTATGACAGTTTTTCATGACAACTGTATTAGTGTATTAACATAATTACTGTTATTTCGACACAATAGTATGCTAAAGTTATTAAGTGAAACATAAAACTAAATATTAATTTTATATTATTAACTTATGAAGAGATAAAAATATTTTTTACTAACTAATCATACTTCATTAACATTAATTTTGTTAATTTGTGCACCAATTGCGATGTTAGTATTTTATGTACAGTAAATCCAATGAATTAATTACTGTGTGTAATAGTAATTAATTGTATTAGATTTTATTGACATTAGGTCAGTGCAAATTCAAGTTTTACTAAGTTTCATAGTGTAGTCGAATTGTTTTGCTTGTTAAGAACTTCATTTCTAAGGGAAACTTGTTCAATACATTTGAAATTGTTCAATTAATGCTTTATTGAATGGTAAAAACACCAGCCTTATGATTTAAATCAATGTAAAATAAAATAATTTTTCAGATCTGTATAGTATTAATAATGCACATTAATTGTCTACACTCCGGTTGACACAAACTTACTTCACAAAACAACTTATACACTTATAATGTATGAATGTGCTTATGAACCTGCTACTCAAAGAATAATTGATATTCCTGTGATAATAACTGGAACTACTGGCCACTGGATTATTACATTTAAATGTTATTATTTGTGATACTCCCAACAACAGACACACAATACACAAATGATACATCAAAATAAATCAGAGTTCAATGGTACATGACGTCTACATAGTACATTTAAGTTCTATTGTCATGTTATAAACTATTTAGCTGTTTGTTTGGCTTTGTCTTATGAATAGATAGTATTAGACATTAGTGTATTATTATCCTGGCCACAGAATTCGTATACCAACGTATACTAACGTCACTAACGAATAGAAATAGAATTATAGAACTGTACTGTCTGTACTCTGCAGGATTGTGTGAGTGTGAATTGTAATTTGTAATATTCCTAATCCTATTACTCGCCACCAGATAATATTATCTATAGCCGTGCTCGTCACTCGGAGTAATTCCTATTTCCTGGCAACGGCACAACGATATCAGTTCATCACGGATAAAAATATTTTTTATCCATGGTTACAATAAATTCATCTTACACTATTCTCCACCGTGGTTAGGCGTAAAACATGCGAGTGATAAGCTGATAACAGTTAACCTCAAATGTCTGCGGGTAAATCGATTGCGGGTTTTGATTTTAGATTAAAAAATTAAAATAAAAAATATTTTATCAAGCCTTTTTTGTTGTGTACATCATTTTTTAGTTAATAATATATGTTTTTAACAAATTAAAAATATTAATCTTAAAGACTGTTACACGATTTATACTCATTTGTATACATCCATTCCTCTAAAATCTAAAAATGTTTTCGAAATCACTAGTCAATTTGTGCCGACAAGGATTAAATTTTACAAAAATTATACAGAATACTATATGTAAGTTATCGGTGAAATTTGTAATAACTTATATAGTATACGTTATACAAGCCGGATTTATTATTAAATAGACCTAAAGTTTATACAGAGAATATAAATTTACCAAATCAGTTGACTCGGTATTTATTTTTAAAAAAAAAAATGCATTTTACTTTCAGCGCAATGAAAATCGAATAAGTTGTACATATTATTATCTTTTATAACAATCATTGAACAGAAAAGTCGAATTGACTAACATTTAAAATGAGTATATTTTAAGTATGCAGTGATGTACATTCGTTTGAAAAGTTAAAGAGGACTACTATATTAAGTATTTTGTTAAATTTTCTTCATTATGAAAAAATATTTTCCAGAGAGATAGATTTATGGAGAAAATAAACTATTATTAATTCATAGATTTGAAATTCTTGGGGGAATATAGCAAAATATTCCTAAATAATCCTACAAAACCAGTTAACTTAAAAATAATTTGTAGGGGCTAGTCCCTACTCTTTAACTTACACACCTACCTTCACAACATTCACTACACCTACACATTTAAGATTCTGAGCAAAGCATTGCAATTACACAATGTATTTTTTTATGTAAATAAATCTATGAGTCAAATATGCCTATCGTAAAATGATCTGCTCTACTCAGAATATTATACATCCAATAGTTCCCAACACTATTATCTTATTAATTTTCAAATAAAATTACTAATGCAAATATGTTTATCGAATTATATAAGAATATTAAAAAAAAGAACAGGATGGTGACTTGCTTTGCTCTACAGTAAGGGGTAGATAGGATCTCGTTCATAAAATAGGTCATTAATGGGAAAAATTCTTGTCCATCCTCTATTAAATTTTTTATATATGCATCTCTAAATAATTTTGGCTCGCGATTCAGAAGTAAATTTCAAATTTAACCCTCCTTAAAGAAAAGGTTGGAGACCCCTGGAATAGATCATTTTAATGAATGTATTAAATTTGAATACAATGATAGGTATCATTATGTACGAAAAACGATTCTGAACAGAGATGATTTGTCAACCTAAAATATTATATCATATTATATTTAAATTGTAATATTATGTCAATATTTACTCTTCAAATGCTTATAAAATATAATTGTACTATTTAAATAATTTTTGAGCGACGGTAAAAAAAATCTGTGGAATCTATCAAATTTTTATCACTGATTATTCATTTCTATTTGAAATAAATGATTGAAAAATTATATAATTTACTGGTAATTGAATTATAAAAATGGTTCTATATTCAAATATAAAATAATGCTAATTAAATTGACGATATCAACTTATAATCATCATAAAATAAAAATTGTTTTTACTTTTAAAGCCGCATCATATGCATTTTATGTCTATTATTATGAAATGTTGTGCCATTTATATGTATATGACATATTACAATTTAAATTAATTAAATAATTTTTTTGTTTAGGTAAACGTAATTTATATGATCGTGCAGCAATTGGTTTGGATAAGTATGAATTCTTCCGGGAAAAAGTAGATAATCAGTTTTCTGATTCAGATAAACAACTATTTCGAGAGCGTATGAGTTCATTTGCTGATTCACAGTCAACTAGTTTAATTTTTACTGAAGATTTAAAGCAAATTGTACACATGATAAGAGATGATGAAAAAGATCTAGTATTGATAGAACAAATGATAAAGAAGTAAATAAAAACATATTCATTTTACATTAGTTTATTTATAGCAAGTATTATTTAACAAGTCATTCAAATTTAAATTATTTTTTGTTTTATTTTAGATATAATAAACAAAACCAAGGATTACGGTTTGGAAATTTTACTTTTGGACCAGTTGTGATGCGAATGTATTACTTTCTCAATAAACCTGATACGGCTTTAAAAGTAAAAACAATATCTATTTTATTATTATGAATATTAAATAAATCTTAAAATTAATTGAATAATAATTTTGAAATGTATATATTATAATTTGATTGTTGTAAAATAATTTTAGATGTTTAATGACCCAGAAATGGATGGATTTTTCAATCACTTAAGTTCTTATCAAATTCTTATGGATTTATTATTTAAAAATGAAAAGTTTGATCTAATATTAGATGTATATAAATCGATACAAGAAAAACAATTACAAATAGCTAAGTTTCCCAAAGGAGTTATGATGTTAGTCTTTGCCGCTTGTTATAAATTGGTAAGATGAACAGTGTATGGTTTTTGTTGGTTAAAATTTAAATTTTTATACAAATAATGAAATTATATGATAGATTGTTATTTAATATTATCAAATTATTAAAATATAATCTGCAAAAAATATCTGGACACGGAAAAAAGAATAGATTATTTGTTTTAGTCAAGATTGGGCATTTAACAGAAGTTACTTATTTATGTAATACTAAATAATTAAAGAGGCTAGTAAATTAATTATTCCATATACCAATATAATTAAAAATGTTTAGTGACATATTATGTTAGAATTAAATCAGTTGCAAGTAAATATTTAAAATAAAATAATTCATGAAATATTAATCAAATGATAATTTAATTTAATTGTTGTTGGTATGTAATCTTTACAGTCTAACTATCTAACTAAGTTAAACCATCAACTTAAAATATTAAAAAATTTTGAATAATAATTTTTATAAAAGTTATTGATTATAACAGGAATGGTCAACATAAATATTTTCATAAGCCACATAGATATAAATACAATTATGTCAAGAGCCGAAATGATTATATTTTATAATTTTTACTATTTGATCTAAGTAATAAAGATAACCAGTAGTTTATACTATAAAATATTTTTTTATAATTTTAAGTAAATTTTTTTGTTATTAATAAGTTGGCTACCCCTGCATTATAACATAATTCATAGAAAACAAATTATAATTTACAATTTTTATATTGTAATTATTTATATTTGGTAGTATGTTATAAAAGTAATAATAAAACCACTATTCTGGCTAAAATAACCACTATTAATATTAAATTAATAAAATAATAATTAATACATAATAAATTATTATTTTATGTTAGCATAGTCTATATTCCATATTTTAAATAAAATATTTAACTTAAGATTAATAAGTTCAGAATTATCTCTTGTTTCCTGTGTTGTCAATAAATAAAATACTTTTTTAAAAACTCTTAGAATTATTACTTTATAGTAATTGATGTTTATACATTACCATTTCTCTATAGTTGAAGTTAAAACATATTTTTTTCCTGATATTTTTAATTATTCCATTATGAGAATATTTATTTGTATAATTTGCTTTATTATATTCTGAATTGTTTTAAATTTAACATAAGTGTGTTATTTACAGTACATCAATTTTTACAGTTTATATACTATTTTTTGTATAATTTTTATGAATATAAAAAATATCCTAAATTATATGTTATATTCTATTTAACTAATTTATATTTAAAAATTGTCTTATCATTTCTAATTATGTGTAAATTATTATTATATTTTAGAATACAACTGAATCTTTTGAATATGCTTGTAAATTGTGGAATGAGCAACAAGAAGCTGGTCACAGCCCTATTAGAAAAACAATAACTTTTTTTGCTGGTAATGCAATCAATCAAAACAGTCCTCATATTGCTCTAGAAGTAATAACATCAGTACGAAATCAAACATATGTGACACTCCGTAACATAAAAGTCATAGCATTATGTGATCTGGGACGAATTGTTGATGCTTTACCTCTTCTAAGAAGTGTTCTCTCTGTAGATCAACCTTTGTCAGGTGCACCAACAATAAAACAAACTTACTGCAGAGATGTTGTAAGTAAATGTATTTTATAAATGTTTCCTAATTTACCTCATGAATACAAATAAGTTGTGATAGGTATTAAAAGAAAAAATAATGAGCTAGAATATAAGTTTATAAAATAATTCCAAAGTCTTTTTAATAATAAATAGTTACTAAATAGTAAATTATATAAATAATTATTCGTTTATCAATATAATACATATATCTTAATCACCTACATAAAAAGTGAATTTATTTGATTCCCTATTCATACCTTCAATCCCAGTATATAATATAAAGGAAAGAAAGAACTAATACTTGATCTAAATGATTAGTCTAACTTTCATTTTTAATTATCTTCTACATCTTTATACTAAAAGTTAAAAACAAAAAAACAACTAAGTAATTTATTGAAATCAGTATTGATGAACATTGATTTAGAGAAATTTTTCAAAACATTTATTGTTATACAATGATAACTTTTAGAACCTTTATTATTATATTGTATATTGATATATAATGTTAACTTGATAGGTATGTACCATTTAATTGATTAATCCAATATTTTATAATCTTCCTATAAGAGGGTTTAGCTATAAGTTAATTGAATTCAAACAAAAAAGTGTACATGTGGTAGTTGTAAGTGTGTTTAAAAATAAATGTAATATTCAAATAAAAGTATATTTTTGTCTTTATGGTATATTGCCAAAATTTACCTATTACACACAAGAGTTATTCTTTTTTACTAGTAATAACTTATACCATACTTGCATTATACTAAATGTATTATTTATAATACATTTTGAAATATTGAATTTACCTTTAGTGTTAAACATTTACATGAACTAATTCATCAATTTAATTTAATTTAATATATAAAATAATTGAGTTGACCTTATATTATATTAATAAAATATAATGGCCAATTTATATTAATTGATCATTTAAATTGACAAAGTTAAAAGGCTAAGTTACAAATTTCAATTTATTTTTCTAAAAATATTTCATTGAAAAATATGAAATTGCACCTTAATTAAAAATGTTCCATTGATTTAGTTTTATTTTGTTATAAATTAATATTGCTAAAAGGTAGAATATTAAAATTAAAATCGTATAGGGTTTTCAAACCTTGTTCTATTTGATAAAAATATCTATTATTTTTTTTTTAAATCTAAGATTAAAAATGTTATATCTTAATATGTACATATTTATATAAATTTTAATTGTGATTGTATGTATGCTTTTAGATTAATATAGTGAAATCTGCTGCTGAAAAATTAAATGACAAAGAAATTTCAATAGAATTAGAAAGAATTATTCATCAACTTGAAGAATTGGCCATGATTACTGAAACAGTAAGCAATTCAAAAATAATTTTTCATGATTTTAGTAAAATATTTCAATAGTAATTAATTAATATATTGGTGTATTAAAAATGGATGTCTTAACTGGTGCTAATATTATGCAATTATTTAACCAATATTCAATATAAACTATTTTTATTTTATTTTTTTTAATCACTAATTATATTTTATTTCATGCCTATATTTGTTGTGTTATTAATTTAATATTTTTATTTTTAGACTATTGATTCTCTTCTATGCTCTGAAGTTAAAATGGTTGAAAAACCAAACCAATACAACAGAGACTCTACAGTATCAGCAAGTTATCAATCTGGTAGACCATATAAAAAACGAGAATTTAGACGCCCTGGCATTAGTGATTTACTGTAATATTTTTGTTAAATGTTAACAATTTTTGTAGACTTAAAATGAACTGTTCATTTAATAATTTAAATACAAAATAGAGTACAATTTTTTTTTTCTAAAATATTTTTTTTTATTGAAATATAAACAATTTTATTTGTTTTATAATTTTTACAGGTTAACATTAGAACAGTATTGTATTATAAATATTCGTACAAAATTTGTAAAAAAAAAAAAAATTAATACATTGATGAAGTTGATACAAAATACAAATGTCACTATTGTGATAAGTATCAAGTTTTAAATTAAATTATTAGGTAGGTATATATAAAAATGGAATTTAGCAAAAACAAAATATACAATTTTATTTAATATTTCCTATGAAAATTGTTTGCTTTTATTATGAGTTTAATATAGTTCGATACATTAGTTGTGATAGATCATTCAAATAGGAGTTATTAAATTATTCAGTGGCAGCAGTTTTGCTTACCGAATAAGGTTTTGGGACAACAGTGTGTCCACTGTTGACAATTGTAACATCCTCAAGTGGTTTGTCTTTATTATCTGTACTTGTTGCTTCAATTTTTCTAATTGTGCTCTGAAAACAAATCACAAATGAGTAATCATTAAAGATTATGTTTTAATAAAATATTTACCATTCCTTTGATAATTTTGCCAAACACAACATGACGATTATCCAACCAAGATGTTTTTATAGTAGTAATGAAGAACTGAGATCCATTAGTGTCTTTTCCAGCATTAGCCATGGACAGCCATCCAGCACCATAATGTTTCAGCTTGAAGTTTTCATCCGCAAATCTCTCACCAAAGATACTGCGGCCACCAGTACCATCGCCTTTGGTAAAATCGCCTCCTTGGATCATAAAGTCTTTGATAACTCTATGAAATTTACTGCCCTTATACCCTTCACCCTCTGGTTTCTTTGCCAGTTCAATGAAGTTCTCTGCAGTCTTTGGTACAGTAGCACCAAATACACCAATTTCTACACGTTCTGGTTTGCTCGAACCTATTTTAATGTCAAACCATACCTAATGCATCACATCAAAGCAAAATTAACATTGAATAAATACAATAATATAATAACTACATTGAAATGCGTAATTTATCTTACTATGTCGGTGACCTTAGGTCCTTTCTTCTCAGGATTTTCCGTGGCATGGCTGTACATTATCACGAATATCGTGACGATTGTTAGAGGTAAAATAGTCCATTTTAATAATGTCATGATTTTATAAGATGGCATACAGTTATAACTTTATGAGAAAACAAAAATTAGAGGTGAATAGTTACTCGGATGATAGATGAAAACGTTGTGACGCCGACTACAAACAAGTGAAAGGATTAGAAGGATAGAGAGCGGATGTGTTGATGTGGAAGTGGAAGTGTGGACAAAAGACACACACACAATATAGGTACCCACTATCACTGGCCACGACTACGGACTAAGTATAATACACGAATTCACCATTTGCAAGATTAAAATCGATTCAATATTACAGACTATCAATTACATTTTTTTTTAATTGGCTATTCAGATTATTCTTTATAGTTAATAGGAGTGAATTTTACAGCAACTAGCAAGAACCAAAAAGAAAAAATATTTTCTCACGATTTGATAAATCTTTTTTGTCTTGGTGGCTGGTACAACTGCATTCCGGCATACACGTTACACGCAGGCACTTCGTTCAATTCCAATGGTTAACCTAACATCGAGCTGAAGCTGAGCGACAATCGATCGATTGTTTTGATTATTACTCGTGGACCGTAGTTTCCATGACGAGTGCGCGTGCGTAGGCGTGCGCGCACATTTGACATCAACGGTCAATCGCTTTAAAACGTGAAATGTATTTGAATAATTGAATTTGACATTCTAACAAGTAACAGTTGCACGTGATTGTTAATGATTACTTCATACTCGGGCGTCTTATAAAATAATAAATCATAATATTGAAAATGGCAGACGACATTAGTACATTACATTTAGATAGTGTAATGTCGGTGGCGCACGAAAACAGCTGACTACTTAAAATCGTAAAAGTTTGTTTGAGACGAGTGCGACACCGTTGACGATATTTCATGGTGTGTACGGGTGTTTCACATTTCAACTTCGTCGAGTTGGAATAAAATTATTGACCTTCATGTAATTAAATTTTTCCGGTTGACCTATATATTTCATACATTTAGGTATCTGGACTTGGATAATGGATACGCATGGGTGTTCTCACGGGAGAATAGATATCCAGAGAATTTTAATATTATCCCTCCCCTCTTTTCAATAATATTATAAATGTGTACACTTTTTTGCTATTAAATCTACTACTGTACTTTGGACCACGGTCGGTTCTGATGTAAAAATAATAAAAATAATAGAAATCTTAAAAATAATATAGTTTTTAATGTTTCCGTTTATTTTTTAAAATTTTTTTTCTATGCTAAAAAATATTTTTGTAGCCCTTACCGGCTCTATTCTGTGAAACTTATATAGAGAGAGCAATAAGGCGATACCTAGTGGCCAGAGGTGTTAATTTAGAACAATTCGGCAACAACAAAATTGGTGATCCAGCGGTCAATCCACCAATCAATCTTTTTACACAGTTATAGTCATCAAGGATCACTCAGTATACATAATTCATGTTTAAAATTAAAACGTTAAATTAGAATTTAGATTGAATGCTTTTAACAATGTAGCTCATCTTTTGTTTGAAAGAGAGGCCAAAGACTCCAAAATACCTATTTTATATTGTATCATTATTCATTACAAGGCCATACAAATAATATACCTATCATAATAATTCATGAATTTTATACTGTAGTTGTTAGTTGATTGACCAGAATGAAGCTGGAGTAAAATATGTATAAGATACATCAGGTAGATACTACAGTAGATACCTATTTAATTAAAATGTTAATTAACTATTAAACAATTTATATTTTACGCGTACTTTTCCAATAAATAATACACTCAATAATTATTTTATTTATTTTTTTAAACTAAAATTTTATATACATACACGCACAAATGTATATATTTGATTTAAAAAAATTCTAAATAATATTTCTATTTTTTTATTATATGTAATATGTTGATTATCGTATACATAATATTATAATAATCAACACAAGTGATCATTCTGAAATAATGAGAATTATAATTTATCACGGATGTGTTATCTCCAATAAATTGTATTTTTTTTTTTTTTGTACGCATATAGGTACCTTTTATTAATACTTATATAAAAGAAAATTTACAATAGTGAGTATATAATTTAAATCTTACGTACCTATACATCGTAATTCAGCGTTCTTAAATTTTTTTCATTCTTCTAACCCTTGAACACTCACCAAATTACCATAGTTTTGCATCTCCTTCCCTCCAACCAATTCGATGAAACTTTCTCGAAGTACTATTATTTTAATGTATTATTAATTATTATATATATATTATATTAATATATTACTAATTAATTTATAAATTATATAATTATATAAATATTTATTTTATTATAAGTACAAACGCCGTGATAAATAAAAAAATTAAAATACTGGTTTTATTTGTGAATTATTTAAAACAAATTTCTGAAACAATTACTTTCTTTAATAAATTGAATTCTACATATTTCCACCATAATCTTTTATCGCGTACGTTCGCCCTCAGATCATTTCACGTACCCTTAAGGATAAACACATACAATAGGTTAAAAATACCGTCTTAACACTTAATTAATAGTTAATACTTCGTTTATTATTCGTGTGTCATGAAATTTTCCAATTCAATTATGGTAAATTAGCTATGATATGAAATTTGTCATTCATATTCTACGCTACTGTCGATATCTAATTTGTAATATTTTATATAGGTATAGGTATACTTATATGTATTAGATTCTGAAACAGAGTGTAAAATTTAATTATAATTCATGATTTTCCATTTTTATTTTAGTTATGGTTTTTGATCATAAGTAATAACTAATAAGTATACACGTACTTTTTGATATTATACGTTTTATAACGACCTACATTACTATATTTATAAAATATAAAGTACAAGTATATAATATAAACTGAAACAATGAATCATAGTATCATATATTAAAATTACAACAATTATACTCAAATAAAAGTATATAGCATATTATAACTTTCAGTACATTGATAAGACGAAATTGTTGACTGCGATTCTTTAATATTTATTATTCATCAATAATTGTTATACCGTTATACGTCAGAGCATTAATTGTTTGTTAATCATTATACCTTAGATAACAGTATAACACGGAAAACACTCAAAACCAGTCTAATATAACATTTAATCTGTACTCAGTAGACCTATTTTATAGATGTAAATGTAAT
This sequence comes from Chaitophorus viminalis, assembly GCA_025469195.1. Taxonomy (NCBI): domain Eukaryota; kingdom Metazoa; phylum Arthropoda; class Insecta; order Hemiptera; family Aphididae; genus Chaitophorus; species Chaitophorus viminalis. The sequence goes on along the minus strand of JAIPRK010000345.1, from coordinate 158,066 downwards.
ATGCTATTAATTGCTAATAAAAACAATAGGCAGTTTAGTAATTATGATTAGGCATTTGTAATTTTTAGATTATAATAGTGTAATAACAGTTTTTTTTCCCATAATATAGTGAAATATTGCGAGCAATATTTGAAAAATATAGAATAGAAATTTAATGAAATTAAAACTATTATTAAATATATATATATATATGTATTATCATTGATTATAAATACTAGTATTTATAATCAATGGTAATATGTATTGTATGATATTATGTATATGTATTTAATTTTATAATGAATAGCACATAATTATCATATTATATTTTTACATTTTACAATTGAATATAATTTTTAAAATTCAAGTTTTGTTTTTCTTCTAATTTTGAACCTCTAAATATAAATATGTAAATAAATTTTGCTGACAGTCTCAGTTTAAATTTCGCATACACTAGGAGTGATCTGCATCAGGAGTCTGCATCAGTTCCTCTATACGTCCTCACATTCCTTATGCATCCACTAAATCTCCTGTTGATAAGTATGTGGTCTATTTGATTAAATGTCCCTCTATCAGGGGATTTCCAATTGACATTGTGTATATTTTTCTAGGAAAATATGTACTGCTTATTACCAGTTTGGTCCCATTCCCGTTACTAATTTCATGTAAACTGTTAGATCCTATAACCGGCCTATACATGAGTTCCCTTCCAACCTTCGCGTTCATATCATCTTTATACAATCCAGCGATAATGTGTCATATATACTTTCTAGTTCCTCGAGAAATTTGTCCTTTATATCTTCATATTTTTCTTCTGTTGGCGCATAGCAGTTCATAATAATTACATCAAGTATCTTTCCGCTATGCGAATATAGCATATTCTGTCATTAAAGGCTGAGAAATTCTTCACATTTAGTAGTTAGTATAGTTATTATAGACATCGAGTACCTATACATACTGCAAAGCTCCAGGTTTATATGGTGTTAACGTTCCATGTTCCTATACGTATTCCATTTTCCGATTCCAGTTGTTTGCCATTCTTAATCCAATTTCGAGACTTTTTTTATGGTTTCTTAACTGAGTGTTTTTTACGAGGTCGGGTACCTAGTTAACCCGACACTCAACCCCCAAGACTGGAATAGTACCAACTACTTGAAGTCAGCGTGGGGCTATTGCAATACACTTCGCAGTATACTGGGAGATGGGATCGTCATTTTCCCTACTCTACAGATTGAGGTCCGAGGGATCGTTACACCCGTTAACAATTAAGATACCCCATGTGGGGAATAAATAATACATGTTAAAAATAAATAAAAGATTAATGCTATTTACATAAACAATTTGTCTAATCATAAGTATTAAGAATCCATTTATAGACGGATTTTTTAACTTTTAAACTATTTTGAACGACATCTCTTTTTATTACAACAAGCAATGCATTATAGTATATAAGTCCAAGATAATCAATCTCTGTCCAAAAGACTTATTACAAAAACCTATTTTGGCATCAAATAATCTATGCTCTCTTTTATTTTGAATATTTTTAAAATCAATCCAATTATCTCGATGTTTTAAAATTTATATAATTGATATTTCTTTTATACAATTGTGTTCTAAATCAATATATAATCATACGAAATCAAGTAAAGCAGTCAGTTATAGTGCTTTTATTTTTATAAGGAGGTAAAACCAATAATATTTTGAAGACTGAAGTAAAATTATTTTTGCTTAAATCTAGTTGAATATAGTTAGTACCTACTGGAAATAAATAATAAAAATTTCTAATATTATTAAAAACTTCACAGTGATTTATTTATTAATTTTTAATAAATAAAATAAAAAATGAATAACTGTAATCATTTAAGGAATAATTCGAACATTTTTTTTATACTTTACAATTTACACGGTATACAAGTTTAGAATGTTTAGATACTTTAAATTCAATAAATATTGCGGTTGTATCTTGTATCAAATACATTGTACCAAAAAAGAAATATTTAGAAACTAAATCGTATTACGTGAACGTGATGCCAGTAAAATAAATAAATTGTCATTATACAATCTAATAAATTTTGTTTAAACTATTGAAGTCAATAAGAAACAAAATGCTTTAGTATTTGTTATAAAATGGTAAGTAAATTTTTAAATTGAAAAAGTAAGTTACTATATGCACGATACTTCCATAGATATTATTCGACTAAAATTTAATAGTTCCGTGGAATTTATACTTAAAATACATTTAAATAATTGTGTTTTAATCACTCATTTATGTTTTTAAATAAGTAACGTTGCTCAATAATACAATTAAATATTAATGTAATTAATTACAAAAATTATAATTCATTCTTTAAACTGCGATGGACAATCCATAAGATAGAGTTATAGTTTAACACAAATGAAATATTTGTTAATATTTATTTTAAAATCATACTTAAGTATGTATTACGTAAATACATGGTTATTTATTATTCTTTATCATTATTCATTATTATGTATATAAAATAAATGAAATAATAATAACCATTCTCATTGAAATCAAACAAATTATATTTATATCGCAAATTTAAATAGTAACGTCGTATAAATATGTGATTTTTAAAACTTTATGGTCAATTTTCTTTAATTTTATCGATGAAAGTTGACTACTTCAAAATATATTATTGTTCAATCTAATTATTCTAATTCCTAAAATTATTTAATTAAAGGAACTTCAGATACTTTGAAAATATAAAACGATTTTCATCATAAAATAGTGATGCTTAAAATGTGTAGACTTCAGAATTTAAGATTCGATAATAGAACAAGTGTTTTTGTTATAGATAGTGGTGCAACTAATATAATTTGAGTTACCAAATTATGAAATTATTTTTTTATAGATTAAAACAAAGTTCAAATTACACTTATACTGATAATATTAATTTGTATAATTAAAATATATGTAGTAGAAACCACATCATCACACATGAACGTTTTTCAATTATGATGTCTGTTTACTTTCTTTTAGATTCTGAACGGAGTGATGGAATCTATTGATTTTACAATGATGTATGTTTTATTTTTGTGTCTGACGACACCTTTTTTGGCAATAAAAATGCTTCGATTTGCTTAAACAGAAACTTTTCTGAAATGAAAGTGAATGTAGATGGTACTTGGGCAAGTCAAAAATCCAACTTTTTTAATACTTTTAAAAAAAAACGATAAAAAAATTACAAAAAAACAGGAAATTTTACGCAAAATCACGTTTTTATAAAATACATTTTTTTAAAATGCTCTAACTCAAAAACGAAAAACCGCAACAACTTGAAATTTTCACCAAATCTTTATATTGGCATTCTCTATATGTGGTTATGTTTTCAAAGTATTTTGACATATTTTGACTTATTTATGGACAATTTAAATTTTTGATTTTTGTAAAAAAATTTTTTAAACATTTATAAAATTTAATTGGCTGGCCGAAAGCTCTTAAAAATTTAACACAAGGTTTATAATAAGTTTAACTTATTGTAACTAAAAAATATCGGAGATTGTTTCACTTAAATTTTTTTTATTAGCCCATAAAGTTAAAATTCGTATATAATATGTTAAAACCGCAATAATTTGCAAGTTATTTTGTAGTTGAAAATTCATAATATTTTTTCTGTCTATAACTAAAGTTCAAAATTTTAACACTAGGTTATTCATAAGCTACTCTTCATAAATCTATAAAAAAAAGTTCTACCGGACTTAAAGGAAAAAATTTTATGACTGTTTGAAATTTAAATTTTTACGAAATTGCATAACTATTGCATTATATTTAAATTTAAATATAAAATACTATATTATTATATACTCATTTTAGACCAACATATTAACTTCGTTCAGAATCGTTATTCGTATACAATGATATCTATCATTGCATTCAAATTTAACAAATCCATTGTAATTATGACCTATCCTATAAACGAGGTGCACTCCACCCCCAACTGTACAGCAAAGCGAGGCCCATCCATTCTTTTTTCTATTTTTATTTATTTTTTTATTTAAAAATAAAATACAACTTGTACAGTTTGTAAAATTATTTTTTTCCAAGTCCTTACAAGTGATAAGACAATTTTTGAAAATAAACACCCAAATGGTGTTACTATAACTCTTTATTTTCTTTTTGAACTACGAACTGATGTTAAAAATACATAAAATAAGTTAAAACCTTAAATTAGGGATGGGCATAAAATCCGAATATCTGAATTTTCCGAATATCCGAATATTCAAATCCGGATTTTCCGAAGTATCCGGATTATTCGGATTATTCAGATTAATTAATTTTTTTTATTGCTAAACACAAAACAACACTGGTAGTTGAGTGCATCAGAAATATAATATACCCGTTTAAAAATGTATGTTAATGAATTTAAATATAATTAGAATTTAAAAATGAGTCATCGAACCGCAAAATTGAATTGAATAATCCGGATACTCCGGATAACCTATCAAATCCGGATTCACTAAATTCGAATTTGATAAATCAGAATAATATGCCCACCACTACCTTAAATAATAAAACACCAGTGCCTTACTGAAATCAATCATTCATGTTAATAATATTGTTCATAGAGTTTACTTTTGTATTATTGAATATTTATTTGTTTATTATTTTGAAAATTAATTAAAACATTATTATCCTCATGAAATATTTTCCGAATTTATGTATCAGACGTTTTTTTCTAAATACTTATGAAAAGTTAATTAATAGTAAAATAACAATAATAATAATTATTTTTTTGGCTTTGATAACTGTAGAATCATTGGCCCACCATATGTGTTATACTGTTATGTTGTGTGTTAAGGATTAGTTGGGTGTAACTCTTGTGAGAACAATTGGTTGCCGAGTTGGTGGTGAAAACTTCTCCCTGGAGGTGGTTCCGTCCGGGAAGCGAATCCACTAGTGACAGGGTTCGACCCAATGAATATGCATTTAAGCGGTCACGGCGCGGCGCTTCCAAACCCAAAATGTGCAATATAAATGCAATATGTATTTATAATTTGTATTATCATGATTTAAAAAACTCGAACATCTTAATGGCTTAACAATAAATTAAACAAAGGTAAAAGGCAACAGCTTGAACTTTATAGAGTTTAAATATAGAGTCCAGGTGAAATAATTTAAAGCGAAAATAATAAATAACAAATTATAGATTTATGATTTATAATTATAAAGTTGTGTTAGCATATGTATTATTACTTACAATGCATGTTTAATGAATGTTTATACCTTATTACGCATTATTAAAATATTGTTTTCGTCAGTGATTTTAATTTAAAAATATCTATAGAACACATTATTAAATATATATAAATACATACATATTGCAAAAAATAAACTACTAAGTAAATCTACTAAATTATAAGATTAGCATATATTATATTTGATCATCTTATTTTAAATTCTTATTCGTATAATTCTAAGAAAAAAATAACGTAATTAGTTTAAGCAGAAGACAGATTTAAATAATTATATACTAAATATATTTTATGTACACATGAATAAATATCTAATTCAAGGCAAATAAAGTTATTACTTTTTAATATAGGGACAAAAGTATAATGGTTTATATTTTCTTTATGACGATGACGTCTGAATGTGTAATCATTTTCTAATATTCATTTTAAATTGTTTTCATTCAAAATACATAGACTATGCTACTTTAATAGTTTTGTTATTTCATGTCTATCCCATTAACACTTTATATAGGGTGTTTCGTTTTAGGTATATCGAATATTAAAGTAAAATTATAATATTGTGAATAATTTTTTAACATTTTAAAATTAAAAAAATCTTTTAATTACCATTCTAATATTACAATATTTCTGCAAACATATGATCATCATAACACTTAAGATACTTATATGAAGTATTCAAACCCTCCGTTATATCTACATCTAATACTTACCATACATCTTACAAAAAAAAAAAAGTATGAAAAATAAGGGACTTCATTTTATATTTTATATATATGTAAGTTTTATTCTAACAACATTTTTATATTAGGTACCCTTTTCTAATAATGTATCAAATAGTTTGATGTATAAAACAATTAGGTACTTCTCTTATATAATTATTGCGTAATTTTTTAAGTATTAAGAGTATAATTTGATCTCTTCAAAATAACATGTTTAATTTTGATTTTCATTAATTTTAATTACAACTATTTTAAAACATAATTAAATATTCAATGTATTTTATTCAAAACGTTCATACCAAATAAGTTACTCAAGTAGAAATATAGGATTTTTTTTTTACATTTAAATGAATACTTTTGAACCTAGTCTTTATTTGTTAGTTTGATATTTTTGTATGGATAAAAGTTAATGTTGACGCTATAGTTTCAGTTGTTAAGTAATAAATAGATTTGCTCTAATTATGTTATTAGAAATTATATTCAGGCCGTGTTTATGATAGTGATTTTAGGTTCAATGACCTGAATTTTTGTTACCTGTTGCAAATAATGTTATCTGAATTATATTTCGAATTAGATTTATACGTTTATCGGTTGATTGTATTTGTTGTACATAATAGTATTTACATGACGTTTAATGTTCCTTTTTAAGCTGTAATAAATATATTTTTGACACTACTCCGAATTTACGTTCCATCCATTGAACAAGTGTTTAATATATACTTCTTTACTTTTTTAACAACTATATGTATATTTTGGTTTCTATACTATTAAGGTTAGTACGATAGTTTTAATAAGTAGTATATATTTGTTTAAATAATCGTATGGATTTAAAAAATATATCAAATAAAATATTTATTTTTCTTCCATACCTATTTTCTTAACCATCATTTTATATTGGTATATTTCTGTAAAATATTTTGAATATTTTCAAATGGATTTGAATCTATTTTTAAGCTACAGTAAATATAATTTTTTAAGATAGAACATTAACATAATATACCATCCATGATATAAATTACCCCAGTTCCTTAAATATTTTTATTTTGTCTTACGACCGATGCTTACCCTATATTTTGTAAATGTGTGCAATTTTAATTAACGTATTGAAAGAGTTGTAAAAATTTAATTTAAATTTTAAACTTTTATCTTGAAAAACTCCAGTAAGCTTATTTAATTATATAATTATTACTTTTAAATAATACAAAGTATTATCTCATTATAATTATTTATTTCAATATCTACTATTGTTTTATTTATATTTTATTCTTAAGGACTAATTATGTTTATAACTTTAATTAATTAAATAAAATAAAAGACTAAATAAGTTAAATCCGATTAAATCCTTGACTAATTCGGTTTTGTTTCAAATAAATAATTACCTATAAATTAGTTTCGACATTAAAAACTAGGGTCGACCCTTTACTAACACAAATATATTCCGGTATACTGTTATACATCTATTACCTACTTCAAGTTGATATTATCTTATATGTATTGTATAATCTCAATAAAATTCTTACTTTATACTCTTAGTTTGAAAAAGTGTGAGTGTTACCAGTACGCGCGCGGGAAGTTAAACTTCTTTTGAACGGTACACGTGACTGAGTGAAAAAGAAAGAAAGGCATGAATAGACTGGGGTAATGAGGATAATGAAGAAAGAAAAGAAACAATGTAAATTATATTTTTTATTTTTTTTTTTTTTATGCTAATGATTGATTATCATTTTGCTCAATCGGTATAGTAGTTATGATTGGCATATAATGACTGAAATACGAAACGTCGAAACGTACATTTACTATTGAACATTATCCATATATCGCGTAAAAATTGCATTGATTGTTGTGCCTGATTTAGTAGTCGAAAATTCGGGACCAATAATATAATTTATAATACGTTATAATACGTTGTTTGTTTTCGGACAGCCAAATAAATTTTATAGATATTTCAAAAAAAAAAACTTACAAAAATCGAAAATTTAAATTGTCTATAAATTAGTCAAAATATGTCAAAATACTACTAATAATAATAATGAAGCTAATATAAAAATTTGGTGAAAATTTCAAGTGTTTGCAGTTTTTCGTTTTTGAGTTAGAGCATTTAAAAAAAATGTGTTTTGTCAAAACGTGGTTTTGCGTAAAATTTCCCGTTTTTTCGTAATTTTTTTATTGTTTATTTCGGCGCTTTGAAAAAGTTGCACTTTTGACTTGCCCAAGTATCATCACTTTCAGAAAATTTTCAGTTTAAGAAAATCGAAGCATTTTTACTATCAAAAATCGTGTTCTCAGACACAAAAAAAAAAAAATATTATTATCATCGTCGTCGTCGAAACCGCATCGGCTGTCACCGACCAACATTATTATATTTATAATACGTAATATTATTATTATGTCATATTATGTACATGACGTACTGATACAACTACTGACACAACCCGTAGCCGTTTACAAAATACAGCTACGACAATCCACGGTTGCGCACAACGACATGTCCGTGTTCGCGTTCGCTTTTTTTTTCCTCACTACCCCGCGTAAAGAAGTATAGGTAACTTCAAAATGTCAATTTATTCCCAATTTATTTAAAATAAATACATCCAATCAAGTTTTACGTAATCATATTTTAATATTCACTTTCTATCTATAATATAAAACTTATAAAGTCATATAAAACATTTAATATTAGTGTGTTTGATTTAAAAATTAAATAATAAACTGAAACTAGGATAAATTGTGAAAAAACTAGAATAATATTATAAGTAGGGTGTTTTGGTAGGTTCTGGGACCGCATCATTGAGGATGTGTGAATGTGGTACCCGCTTCATACTCCGCCCGACCGAATGATACGGTGCACGGCGGCCGTACCAACACATCATCCCCACTACTCTTGACTAATACTACTCTGCCCGACCACCAACCAGTTGCCACCGTCGGGTACCATCGCCGTTCGTCGGCATCCCTCTCACCTCTACCCTTGACCAACACTACCCTGCCCAATCCCCCCACCGCTCTACCCCAGAAGAAACCCCTATTTACTTTTACACGCAATTTAACGGTATGGTGTACATAAAGCGTGTATGTATGGGTTGTTTTGTTATAATAACATGCCTGTTGAAACCTGAAAGAGTTTGGTAGAAACTTGTTCAAGGTCGGTTATACTACCCCTACCCATTCATCGATAGCCTATGTAAAAGAGTCTTTTAAGTCAGTTACTCTCTAGACACCACAAGTAACACTCGTCTCTAATCGTTTTATTTATTTAAGTGTTTCAAAAATATTTTTATACTAAAATGACCAAAGCCGTTTATATACCACCTGCACCACCGAGCAACCTCATCGAATCAACGGGGTTCACAATCAACTTCGCCGCTCGCAAGTTTTTAAACATTGGTTTAGACCCGGCCGACCAATTCAACGTCGTCGCTCATATTATTACATCATCACACCACATAATTATGTCAACAGACTTTCTTCGCAGAATATTTGCGCTTATGGGCAATATCTTATTCTTTATATTTGAACAACCCGTGAAATATAAACTAAATGTGTTTTTGGAAGCTGATTCTTACCAAGTTTCTAGTATGGTTTATCAAAGCGAGAACGTATTGGTATTAGAAGATAAAACTCAAGATGGTTGTCGTGTACCACTTAACCGCTCGGATTTAATAACTCTAATGCATTTAGAATGGAGTATATTCGAGGTGATTGCACGCAAGCGTACTTTTATACGTCCTGCAGGGATGCAACAATTTGAACAAATGGGTGTCTATTTTAAAGAGTTTTAAAAGAGAAGAAACTTTGGAAGATATGAGCAGAATTATTAAGGACGTTAGCGATGATTTAATTTCAAATAACATTCCCAAAAACACCGAGAGTTTTGGTTGCCAGTTAAAACTGTATGCAATTACTCAGTTGGCCGAGCAGTGTATATTGAAGGTAATATAATACATTAATTAATCTAAGAATTGTTAATATGTGATTATTATTATTAGGGCGAACCCGCATCGGTAAGAGATGGAACAAATTCAGAAGTTTCAAACAGTCTGTCACAACCTAAGGTAGATTAACTATTTTGATATATTTTATGTGTATTCTTATATTTATTTATTTCTTATTTTTAGATTTATAATACATCCGCTCTACCACCACAAGCTCTCTACAATGATGGTGTAGACTTCGCAGGATTTCTTAATACAACAAGCAATGTTTTTAATAACGAAATACAATCATGTAACCATTGTTTATGTACACCATACCGTTAAACTGCGTGTAAAAGTAAATAGGGGTTTCTGCCCGTCCTCCCCCTTAAAATATCCTTCTAGGCAACCTACAATGGATGCACGTGATCGGGTAGGGCAGTATTGGTCTGTGGTAAGGCGGGGGGAGGGGATTGTGCAGGGTAGTGTTGGTCAAGGGTAGAGGTGAGATGGATGCCGACGAACGGCGATGGTACCCGACGGTGGCAACTGGTTGGTGGTCGGGCAGAGTAGTATTAGTCAAGGGTAGTGGGGGATGATGTGTTGGTATGGCCGCCGTGCACCGCATCATTCGGTCGGGTGGAGTATGAAGCGGGGTACCAAATCCACACATCCTCAATGATGCGGTCCCAGAACCTACCAAAACACCCTACTATTATATATTTACAGATCACACATAGGCAAAATGTGTAATATTTTAGATACTCTTACTCTATATTTTATGCTATTCGATATTAAATTAATATATTAATAGGTATTTCCTACTTTACTAATTTACTATATAGTTCTAATAAATGAACAAAAAACCTAATTACTAATATTGGCGTCACATCGCGATCCAGAAATTGCTAGCTTAAGGATCCAAAATTATTTAATGTGATCAATTTATGGCTAAATCATTTGAAAATAAAAATAAACGTAACCAAATCAATTCACGTAACATTCACTAATCACTTTACGAAACTCTGACTGCCCTCCAATTACGCTCAACAACAAAGTCCTACCAACAGCAAATGAAGTTAAGTACTTAGGGCTTACGTTTGACAAAGGTCTTACGTGGGGCCCACACCTAAGACTAAAGCGTAAACAAGTTAACTCCAGGCTGCACCTCCTTAAACCCCTTTTAAAATCCGAACTATCCCGAACAAACAAGGTGACAATATATAAAGTGATAATCCGTCCGGTCTGGCTCTATGGCATTCAGCTATGGGGGTCTTCAAAGCCTTCCATCACCAGAACTCTACAAGCTTTTCAATCCATGTGCTTACGTTTAATAACCTCCTCCCTCTGGTACGTAACAAATAAAAACTCCCACAAAGATTTAAAACTACCTACTCTTAACGATTTGGCCAAATCCCATTATACCAAATTATTTTCCAAACTACACATTCATTATAATCCATTAATCCAAAAATTATCCTCTGCAACACACACTCTAAGAAGACTAAAAAGGCTGTGGCCCCGAGACATGCTCAACGCTTAAGATACAAAAAAAAACAAAAAAAAAAAAAAACAATTAAATAATACCAAATAATTAACTTAATGTCAGGTGGCACTACTGAGGGTCTTCCTATTCTAATATTTTAATGTTATATAAAAAATGTTTTCATCAAACTTACTGATTATTGTAAAAATAGATTGTAAATATATTCTTATAAAAAAAAAAATTGTAAATTATCAAATATTAGGTATAATACTTACACAAAATACACAATTATGCATTTTTGTATTATATAATTAACTAAAATAAATCGTAGTTAAAATTCTATGTGATAGGTGGAATATTGAGATGTTCAACAAGATTGGCTCTCTTATTAGCACTTGTTAGCTGTAATCCTTAATAAATAATAAATCTTCTTCTTTTTCGCCTTTATTTAAAAATTTGAAAACAACTATAACTTTTATAGCATTACCCTTGTTTAAATAAGTTTAATTTTGCTCCAAGTAATAGATTGAATTAGTATCTAAGCACATATTTTAAAATTTAACCAAAACCTATGAACTTTATTTTACTATTCTAATATTCTTTGAAGCAATGAGAAGAGTTTTACTATACAGTGGCCTAATGTGATATCCCAATGAAAATATTTCCGTGGATAATAATTTTTATTTTGAATTTGTTAGCTTTAATACAGTTTAATAACATATTAAACATCACTATTATATTGACATTCGTATTTTCATCCCTTAACCGACTCGGGAAAAATACTTTTTATAAAACGGCAAGACAAACAAATTTATGTAAGTACGCTAAGGTGTATTATTAATATGACATATCGATATATGATGATATAAATGAATGTTCTCATTACCTCTGTACCTACATAACAACACGTGATTCATGACTTTTGAATATTTTTTTTTTCTCCTTCTGGGAGGGTCAAGACCCGGGGACCCCCTCCTCCATCATCCGAAAATGCGCCGTACTGAACACACAGGTGTTATTTTTACGACGATTTCTCTGCGCAATCGCTATACGATTATTAACACCCAACAGTGCGAAAAATAACATTATGACGTACCGTGACGTTGTGACGTTGCAGATTGCCGGGGCCGTAGAATGAAGGCGCTGCAGCTGTTGTCGGTGCTGCAGGTGTTGATGGCGGCCGGGCAACACACCGCGGTGTCCGGGGCCCGGGTGCTGGCCGTCGAGCCGTACGGCAGCAAAAGCCACTGGCAGTACATGAAGTCGATACTGGACCTGTTGGCGGTCCGACACCAGGTGACGGTGATCACGCCGCTGCCGACCGGCGACCGGGAGAATTACACGGAAATCGACGCGTCGCACGTGTTCCCGGTGTACGCGGAGACCAACACCGTGGACATGATCGAGCGGTTCGGCTCGGTGGTCAGATTGCTGCCGCCGGTGCCGGAGCGGAGCCACGAGCGCGACATATGCGATGCGTTCTTCGACCACGAGGCGGTCAAGCGGCTGATGACGCGCGCCGGGGACGCCGCCGCAGCCGCCGCCACCGCCGCGGACCATTACGACGTGGTCGTGCTCGAGCCGTTCTACTCGCCGTGCCTGTCGTACCTGGCGCACCGGTTGCACGTGCCCGAGATCTACGCGATCCCATCGTCCATGATCACGCCCATGGAGGTGCTCATATTCGGCACCGAGCCCAGCCCGTCGTACGTGCCCAACCTGCTGTACAACGGCGCGGTCGTGGACGGCTTCGCACAGCGGCTGACCAACGTCGCGCTGTCCGTGTACGTCAAGGTCGTGCCGTGGCTCACCAACGCGAGGATGATGTACCGCGAGCCAAAGCGCTACGACGTGGCCGCCGTCCGGCACAAACCGTCGCTGGTGTTCATCAACACGCATCTCATCACCGAGTCCCCGCGGCCGTTCCCGGTCAACATGATACAAATCGGTGGCATCCACCTGAAGCCACGTGAGGTTTTGCCGGCCGTGAGTATGGATGTTGAAAAGTATAATATCATACCTCTACAATAAAATTTATATTACTATAAATGCATATATAGGTATTAGGGATGGGCATCAAATCCGAATATCTGAATATTCAAATCCGGATTTGAATTAAATTTATATCCGGATTTTCCGAAGTATCCGGATTATTCGGATTATTCAGATTAATTATTTTTTTTTTATTGCTAAACACAAAACAATACTGGTAGTTGAATGCATCAGAAATATAATGTATCCGTTCAAAAATGTATGTTAATGAATTTAAATATAATTAGAATTTAAAAATGAGACATGGAACATCAAAATTGAATTGAATAATCCGGATACTCCGGATAAACTGTCAAATCCGGATTCACTAAATTCGGATTTGATAAATCCGAATAATCCGGATTTCAAAAATCCGGATATGCCCACCATTAATAGGTATAATGCTCGATCGCTCGGATATAATTAATGTCCTAAAAATACCGAAAAATGCTCTTTCAAAAAATCTATTATTTATTTAATAAATTCAAATTATCATGTAAAAAAAAAAATACAACATAAAAACTTACTTCAAATTGAAAACAATTTATATTACGTAGTAGTACTTAAATTTCAATGCGATCAATTTTTTAGTCATCATACAAGAAATGGGTTAAAGAAAAATGTCCTAAAGAATTAAAAAACGACTTAAAAAGCAAAAAATCCACTAAAATGGAAATAATTTCGGGTTAGAACACGGAGTGCTTGAAACAGATTTATAACTTCGAAAGCATTGCGTAAGACTACATTCCAGTAAAAGAATGCAAAGGCATTGAAATTCAAACTCTATATTTTCTAGGCCAGTGACGCCCAACCCATATCGTAATACATACACATAACTACATAAGGCGTAGCCGCGACCGATGTACCTATAAAGGTTTTGTAGGGTGTCCATGCCCTAGTAAATTATTAAAAGTACTTAGTTCACTATGCGAATGGTATCAACTTACACCAGAGTAGGTAGTAGGTACAGAATATTTTAGAAGTACATGTATACCTACCTATAAATCTTAATCGTACAGTATTACAGTCTGTCTATAATTAGTATTTAGTACTTCATTAAAAAAAAACAATCGATCATTATAAAGTTAATAGAAATAATTGAATTTATATTTTCGATAAGACTATAGAGTATATATATATATATATTGAAATGTTATAATTTAGAAATTTTTTGAAATAAGGGAGGGAAGAACTAAAGAGTATATTCAAAGAAAAATATTTAATAAATTGTGATTTGTGGCAGTGTGTGGACAGGTAAGACTATGTCTTCCTATACCTGAGAAATATGTCTTGAGCGCCACTGCTTATAGCGTGCTTATAAGTACCTTCTACCTACTCAGCATTGTAAGCTCGTCATGCCTGAACGGTGAATATGGCAGATCAATAAGATAAATTACTTGCCATACTGATTGCGCAAGTGAAAACAATATTTTATTTTTGTGCACTTTTCATATGATTTTAGCGATGACGCTCTTATTTAATGATGGTTTCAGTCCAGATGCTAGGATAATCCAGTCATGTACTTAAGTATAAACGCTCTATACTCTAGATACTTGTTAATAATAATTGTTCCTTGTCAGAGGCGGTCGGGGGGAAGGGGGAATGGGCCCGGGTGATCATAAATAAAGACCTTTTATTAGACCGATACCAGCCTTTATAGATCTAATAGGAGCGTTGGCATATTAAGGAGAAAGGGGATTATAATTTTTTCTTTTTTTTGTATTTTTATTTTAATAGAAATGTCTACATTTCATAGAAATTAGTAAATACACGTATATTACTAATAATAAAAGATACCTGCATAGATCTTATATAGCTAACTGTATAATATATTAATATATTACTAGTATATTATGTTGAGTAAACATTTACAATTAGTAAAATGAATAGTACTCAATGGGTACCTCAATTATAGCTATGATATAATTTATAAATATTTTAGATGTGTGATATACTGACACAAGAGTCCAACAATTTTATGACCCTGGAGAAGATCGCCCTTACATCCACCGGATCAGTCCACCCCTGGTTCTTGTCATAAAATTTTTGTAGTCTCGGGAAAATATCTAGGATATTTACGTACCATTTCAAATTTAAATTAATAATTTCTCTGGGTGATTCAAGTTGGTGATTAATAGATTTTTTCCTGGCTATGAGTTTTCAATTTGTGTATCTCTTTATTAATAACGGGGACGTATTTAACGTAATACTTATATAAATAATATATTATATTGCATTTTTGAAGTTATTTATCTGCATTTTTTTTCACTTCAAATTTCATGTGTTAGGGTATCTAAGTCGTTCATAAAAATAGGTACAATTATTTGTGTGCATGTTGGATGATGAAGGTAGCAATTATATTCAAAACAATTATAAATAGATATTAATGGTATCAATAAATGATCATCAAAACTCAATTGTTTTACTATATTAAAAAGGTGAAGTGATAAATAATAACTCTCATATATGGTATCTTTTATAATAAGCCTTGAGCTTAGCCTTGATTTCTTGATATTTAACTATAAATACTTTAATACATTTATTGTGTACAATAACGTGATTATTTTAGTTGTACTTACGTTTATAGATTTTTTCATATTTCGTTATTTGTTTAAATCAATTTTTTATTTCAAACATGTTATAATTATGTTTTAGTTTTTTACACAAATTTTATTTTTGATTGATTTTAGGACATACTAGATTTTATTGAAAAATCACCATATGGAGTAATATATTTTACTTTTGGGTCTGTGTCAATGATGTCAACGTTACCAAAAAATATAATACAAACGTTCATTGAATCTTTTGCACAAGTTTCTCAAAGGGTGTTGTGGAAATATGATGGAGAAATTAATGATTTACCTGATAATATAATGATAAAAAAATGGTTTCCTCAACGTGACATTCTTTGTAAGTCCCGAATATATTTTATTTTTTTTCAGAAATATGATTAAAAAAATTTAGGACATTTTCAGTACATCCTAATGTAAAGTTATTTATAAGCCACGGAGGTATATCAGGAGTATACGAAGCAGTTGATGCCGGAGTTCCAATTCTTGGATTCCCGCTTTTTTATGACCAGCCAAGAAACGTGGGTAACTTGGTAGATGCAGAAATGGCACTATCATTGGACTTATTGACAGTTAATAAAAATCAATTATTGAAAACCATTGATGAGCTTATCAATAATGAAAAGTATGATGAATTATTAATTGATACAATATTATATTTTCTCTTTATCGGCTTTAACCTATTTATCCACTGTATTTAATCCACTGCTTACTTTTGGATAAAAATATTATTTATCTTAAATCATTATAGTCTGTAGATACACATTACACATAATTAGGTCTGTAGCGATATTATATAATCATATTTATTAAGATTTATAAGTATCTACAGTTTATATGTAATTATATTACGTTTTTCTTATTAACAATTGTTTTTATCAATAACAAAACAATAACGTATTGTTATATTATCTAAAAAGAAAACCGAACACATAATTAAATATTAAATTCGTTTTAGCTTTTATATATTTTTATATTGGAAATAAAAATGTAGAGCAACTAAGAGATCAATTAAATTGTGTCTATTATTATTTATCAATATAAATATTCAAAATATTTCTATTAATTATATTGTTCTAGATTATTTTAAATACGATTATAATACACGGATTTTCTTAAATCTAGGTTATGTATAAATTAAATAAATAAATATGTATTCTTTATTACAAATTAAATAATACATTTGCTTAAGATTAAAATTACCTCTTGAATGTAAAATAACTATTTGTTTAACGATTAGTTGTGTCCACGTTCACAATTATAGCTATATAATTTATAATTCAACTCCAATATACAGATTATAATTTTTTTCTCTATATAACCTATATATGAGGTTGGCCACCCTCATCTTCCATCTCATGACTCCTGTACATCAAGTAAATACACCATCTACCCTACTGCTACTTTCAATGTGATCCAACCATCTATTCGACAGTCTTATCTCCCTTTTTTCCACTAGACTTATTTCTATGATACAATATCTTGGTTCTTGGCTCTAATTATCCATCTATGTACTTCGTATCTTTTCATATGCAACGTCACTCGTCAATATAATTTCACTTAAAATAAAATTGAAGTTTGCAATTATTAGGTTTTACATGTTATTAATTAATAATTGTATTCATATATTACATCATTTTAAGATCCTACTTTTTCTGCTTTATAGATATTTCCGTAATGCAAAAATCGTTTCGAAACGCTTTAAGGATCGGCTGACATCTCCTTCAGAAATGGTCAACTACTGGTTCGAATATGTATTACGCCATGATGGAGCTTACCATTTGAGTTCTAAAGCTCTTAAGCTGACATGGTATCAATATCTCATGTTGGATATAATTATTGTTATGGTTATATTACTTATTACTTTAGCATACTTAACGTATATTTTTTTTTATTGGTTTCAAAATTATACATTCAGATTGTATAAACTATCAATAAATAAGACTTATTAGGCATCTATAAAAAATAGGTATTATGAATTACTGAAATAATAATATCAATAAAAATATAATAATAATTATTTGAAATAATTGATATCAATATGATATATTATTTCATTTTATTAAGATATACGGGCGATGCCCTTATTTAAATTATTAAACATATGATATTGAATATCATGTGTTATATAGCAGCGGTTCTTAACCTGTGATCCGCGGCCCCCTGGGGATCCGTGGCAGTCTTAAGCTTTCCAGTATTGAGCCCGTTCAAAAACTTGTAACACAAACGCAACACCAACTATCACATTAAATAAATAAAAATTAAATTTTAAAAATATTAAAAATAAAATTATTTATTTTACATTTTTATGAAAATATAAGAGTAATAAAAATAATTATAAATGTAATATTTTGTTATGTCTACTTATGTAATTTGTAATTTTGTATTATAATTTTGATTATGATAACATGAGATGTTTTGTAAAAAGGATATACGAAAAAAAATTGGTAAGGGGTCCATGATTTTTAAAAATCTAAAATTTCTAAAAATCAGTGGCCGTCATCTACAAAAGGTTAAAAACCGCTGTTATATTATAATTTATAGTATAATAAATTATAGGTTAGTGATTAAATTAAATTATATTATTTTATTTTTCATATACTATAAGTATATTCCTAAAATTATAGGAACCTAAAATAGTTTTAAAAATTGTTGCTTTTGGGTAAATTACATTATTTTTTTTTTACATAGTATCGATCAATAAATTAATGAAATTCAGGAAACTTAATATTTTTAATAATTCGTTCCAAATACAATGTTTATTGTATAGGTATTTTTTAAAGTTCATACTTCAAATGGATATAGGTAGTAAAACATATAATGTTATGTAAATATTTATCAAACTATCAGTTCATTTTCAAAACTATTAGAAAATAGTTCAAACTAGCAGATAACAATTTGTTACAATAAAATGTTTATTATCGAGCTTTAAATTCAAAAATTTAGTAATATTATTAGTACTTGAAATAATGACAAAAAGTTGTTAAGCAATTATTAAAATTGAACGGTTATTGTTTAATGCTTTCGAATAATAAACATCAAACGATGAATTTACGAATAAGTTTATTAGTATATTATTGTACGACTATTATTTCTATAACAGATTCCTATTTTAAAACGACATATCCATGTGATCAACACTCCAATATACACTTTATTAAGTTGTATAGGTACTTTATCATTTGACTATACCACTATATTCTTCTGTCCAGATAACTTCAACGTTACAATATTGTTTATTTACTTTAGAAATACAAGGTTCATTATGTAAACATGTACCTATCACACATATTTTTAATGTCTTTAATAAGTAATAACCTCATTATATTTAATAATTAAGTATTGTATTTAATATTTTAAAACTTCCTATTATTATTTGTGATTAAGTATTAATTTTTATGGTCCAATAAATATTTACTACTTTACAATGAAACAATTGCCTTTATACTAATTAGTAGGTATTTAAAATTACTACACTACCTATATTTTTCTTGTCTGTATGTATTATTTTTACAAGCCGTATATTATCATAATAAATTAAAATTAATTTATTTTTACCTCAGAATCTAATGGTTTAATTGTTACAGGCTACAATTAAGATTTTCTTAAACAGAAAAGTGAAGAAATTAGATGAATGTTTTGATAGCATTTTAGATTCTAGATTTGAAATAAAATGATTAATCACCTAGTAATCCTAAAATCCGTTTGTTTAATATCGGATTAATGACGAAAAAAAAGTAATAATGTATTAATATGGGTTTTTAATTTTCATTAAACATTTAGAAAAAATTTAATAATTTTTAACTGCAAAATAACATGCAAATTATCGGAATATTGACATATTTTATACAAATTTGGAATTTATGGGCTTATAAAAAACATTCGTGTGAAACGATTTTCAATTGTTTTTAGTTGCTGTAAGTATTACTTGAAAAATTTCAAAATACTTTGAAAACTTAACCATGTATAAATAACGCTAATATAAATATTTGATGAAAATTTCAAGTATTTGCGTATTTTGGTTTTTGAGTTAGAGCTCAGTTTGAGAGTTTGAATATATTCCAAAAACCGAGACGATTTGTCAATTGTAAGTCTAGAATATATGACATATTATATATAGGTATCTATTATATTTGATATGTAATATTATGTCAATATTTGTTGTTCAAGCACTTATAAAAAAAAATTACGTCTATGGATTTCAATAATTTTTATATGACAGTAATTACAACTACTGTGAAATCTTCTATAAAAATTTCAAGTATTTTGTACAGGCCAGTTTTTTTTTATCAACCATAAAAAAAAGAAATTAAAAAATCGAATATTTCAAATGCTTCTAGGTTGCTAAAAAATCAGTATAATATTTTGAAATAAATATGACTTTAATAAAATGCCAATATGACGAACTGCTAAAAATTTCGATTTTTTGTGACTTATACTTTTTGAATAATAACAAATATTTAAAATCGTTTGAGTATAAATCATTATTTTAAGCAATTTCGTAAAATTTTAAATTTCAAACGATCATGCAATTTTTTCATTTAAGTCCGGTAGAATTTTTTATAGCTTTTTGAAGAGTAACTTATGAATAACCCAGTGTTAAAATTTTAAACCTTAAGTATAAACAAAAAAAATTTTATGAATTTTTAACTACAAAATAACATGCAAATTATCGCGATTTTGACAAATTTCATACAAATTTGGAATTTATGGTCTTATAAAAAAAATTTGTGTGAAACGATTTTAAATTCTTTCTATTTGAAATAATTATAATTTATAATAAACCTTGTACTAAATTTTCAAGAGTTTTTGAATTGCCATTTTTTTTCATCAATATTTCAAAAAAAAACTTAGAAAAATCAAGAATTTAAATTGTCTATAAATATGTAAAAATACTTTGAAAACTTAACCATGTATAGAAAAAGCCAATTTAAAGATTTGGTGAAAATTTCAAGTGTTTTCGGTTTTTTGTTATTGAGTTAGAGCATTTAAAAAAATTTATAATGTCAAAATGTGGGTTTGCGTAAAATTTACCCGATTTTTCATAAATTTTTTATCGTTTTTTTCGACGCTTTTAAAACAAATTGAAAAAGTTGGATTTTTGACCCAAGTACCATCTACATTCACTTCTTTCCTTTCAGAAAAGTTGCTGTTTAAGAAAATCGAAGCATTTTTACTGCCAAAAAAGTTGTCGACACAAAAAAAAAAAAAACACACAACATTGTAAAACCAATAGATTCCAACATTCCGTTCAGAATCTAAAAAGAACTGGATGGGCTTTGCTAGTCGCTATGCTGTACAGTTGGAGGTGGAGTGGACCTCATTCATAGGATAGGCCATTACAATGGATTTTGAGTTAGAGCAAATTCCAAAAACCGAAACGATTTGTCAGTCTCGAATATTATATATAGTCCGAAGTGAATAGTAAAATTAATATTTTATATGTAATATTATGTTAATATTCGCTGTTCAAACGCTTATAATTATGCGTATGGATTTCAACAATTTTTGAATGTCATTAAGGAAGACAAATTTTGTAAAATCTTTTGTTAAATTTTCAAATGTTTTTGGATAGCCAAATTTTTTTTATCAATATTTCAAAAATATAAACTTAGAAAAGTAGAAAATTTTAATTGTCTATAAATAAGTCAAAAAATGTCAAAATACTTTGAAAACAATGTATAGAAAACGCCAGTATAAATATTTGGTGAAAACTTCAAGTATTTACGGTTTTTTGTTTTTGAGTTGGAGCATTTTAGAAAAATGTATTCTGTCAAAACGTGATGTCACGTAAACAACTAAAAACTCCTGTTTCTTCGTAATATTTTTATGGATCTTTTTCGACGTTTTTGAAAAGTATTTAAAAAATTTGATTTTTGACACGCCTAAGTACCATTTAAATTCACTTTACTTTCAGAAAAGTTGCTTTTTAAAGAAATCGAAGCATTTTTACTGTCCCAAAACGTAATGATAGACACAAATATAAAAAATAAAAATAAAAATTTAAAAAAAAGAACCGGATATAGCTCTGCTGTACAATAGGAGGTGTGGTGATATGTTATTTTTGCTTTTTTATACTATATATTAAGAACTATTTAAAGTTTTAAGTTGACAATAATTATCATGATGGTTTTTAAGTTACGAACATTCATATTTTAATATCTATCCAGTCAGTCAAGTCGCAATACACCAACAATATACATACAACATTTCTTTAAATTCGGTATGTACATCTAGAAATTGATAACTACTTCCTATTACTGAAAATTTAAAAATATTTCCAAAAATAGTTTTATCATTATTTGTTTAAACAATTATCTTCTATAAAAAATTTAAAATAATAAAAATACTCATTTTTTTATTAAATATATTATATAATAAATGATACGTAGATGATGTTTGAAGAGGTTTGCGTGATAGGGCAAAAACAGTTGAACAATATCACGTTGTAACGTTATGGCTACCACTATATTGTAATACGTGTGTTATAATGGAATTCAAATAAACAATCCTCTCCAAATCGGTATGCATCATATTTATAACTAAAAAATTATATATTATATATTAAATTATAAATTATATATTTGGAATTTGAAATTATAATTAAAACTATTTTACTGGTTGAATTTTTGAGAAAGCCTGAAATCTTCATTTATCTGTCAGAATAGAGTGTTTGTTGTTATTGTTTGTTAAAAAAGGGTCATCGAACAAAAAAAAAAATGATTATCTATAATGAGAGCTCAAGACAAAAGCCATTTCCACTGTAAAACCATTTATTATTTTATTTATATAGTGTTATATTAATTTAAAAAAAAAAATTTTAATAATCCTAAAAACTTAAAAAAACACTTTAAGATTACAGAAATTACTGAGGATTTACTATTACCTTTACATTCATGGGTTAATAACGTTAATAATTCTCGTCAAAAATAATTACAGCCATTGTGAAGTGATGTCAATGGGCAGTATTCTGTTATAATATATGTTACATGTTACATCATGTCCACTATCTATACATGATAATCCCATTTTTTATTGTTATCTACTAATCTTTAATACACACATATGGTTCCATTGTAGATGAGGATCATATTTAATCTTCGTATATTTACATACACAATTACGTAAAATTAAAACGGACTGATAGTAGAGAAATCCTAGTGGAGACAATGTAATAAGATAAGTAATTTAAAAAAAAAAATGTTCTTTTATCTTTTTGCAATAGCTTAGCGACTAAATAATAATAAAAAACAAAAACGGTAACCGAGTCGAGTATCTAGATTCTAAACAAATAGTGCGAAAATAATTATTGGGTATAGTAACTGTATATTTTAATGAGACATGTTAAATATATTCTATTGCACTCCGAGAAAATATATTCATGGACTTATCCAGGAAGATTGCATGTAGCAACTTGATCCAGACGTGCCTAAAAATGTGTATTAAAAAATGTACGTATTTAAAAATATGAATTCGTTAATTATCAAAGGACCTACATGGATTACTTATACAGCTATACTAATATATTATACAGTTTTGTGCAATATTTTCCTGGTATAGAAAGTAACATATATCTTTATGATATAATTATATACATAATAAGAACCGGACGGAGACTGGCATTGCTGTACAATAGGGGTTGGACTGGACCTCGTTCATAGGATTGATTATTATATAATCAATGTATTAAATCTGAGTGCAATGCTAGGTATCATTGCATACGAAAAACGATTCTGACCGGAGATTATATGTTGGTCTAGAATAGCTATATTATATAATATATATCGTGTTATACTTAAATTGAGTTATTATGTCAATATTCGCTGTTCAAACGCTTATAAAAAAAAATTGTGCCAATGGATTTAAAAAATGTTTGAATGACAACTGTATGAACAACTTGTGTGGAATCTTCTATTAAATTTTCAAGTATTTTTTACCAGCCGAATTTTTTTTATCAACGATTATAAACAAAAAAAAAATGTCAAAAATTCGAATATTTTAAATGCCTATAAGTGACTTAAAAATCAATATAATGTTTTGAAAAAAATATGGCATAAAGGAAATGCTTATTTTAATAACTGGTAATAATTTCAAGTTTCTGTGACTTATACTTTTTGAATTATAACAAATATTTAAAATCGTTTGAGGATAAATCGCTATTTTATACAATTTTGTAAAAATTTAAATTTCAAACAGTCATAAAATTTTTTTCTCTAAGTCCGGTAGAAATTTTTTTAAAGATTTTTGAAAAGTAGCTTATGGATATCATATAGCATTATAGCTTATAGCATTATAATTCAATTTAAATATAAAATACTATATTATATTATATACACATTTTAGACAAACATATTAACTCCGTTCAGAATCTTTATTCGTATACAATGATATCTATCATTGCATTCAAATTTAACAAATCCATTGTAATAATGACCTATCCTATAAAGGAGGTGCACTCCACCCCAAACTGTACAGCAAAGCGAGGCCCACCCGTTCTTTTTTTATTATGACACCTAGACCAAAAAGGTAAAATATGATTACAAAAGAAAGAAAACCGTAAAATATAAAAGTTTTCTAGTGGTGTGACTCGACTATTATAGGACGTTTTATGGTTACAAGTCAGTGACGGTGCCAAGGGCGGGCATTTGCCACCCCTCCCTGAAAATTCTTGATTGGTCCACTAGTCCGCCCTGAAATTTTATAAAAGTATTAGAATTATTATTAAAACTTAGTTATCATCGTATAATATGCTCTTGATTGTCTTTCTATTTAGAATACATACAATATATGGATATATATATACATGAATACAAAAAGTTATTTTGATTTATTATTTCAGTTCATAGATGAGCAATACGGTTTATATAAGTATGCAATATATTGTAATTTTTAGATGAATAATTGGCTGGTATGAAATAAAGGGCAGTGATGTCGCTAGGATTTTATTTATTAAAGAGGTTTCTAAAATGAACATTTTTCATACCTTAAGTGTGAGTGAAATAATGTATTATTAATAATACGAATGCTGTAGGTGTAAAAGACATTATATCTTTTTCACCTACAATCTCTTTTAAAGACGATTTTAACAAAATACGAGTATGTGGAACAAAGATCTCGCGTTTAGGTAAAAAGACATAGTGAATCGTTTTTGAGTACAATTTTCACAAGGTGTGCGGAGCGAAAATCTCGTGTCTTATTTTAGGGTTCATGTATTGGCCAAACGGAGAGAGGGCTATTGAAGTTAAACCATTTTCTGGCATCACGATCAATAATGACAATTTTTTACCGTACGCCATGCAGCTTGACCCCAAAAATGTTCTGGCACCGCCACTGTTGTCTGTTACAAATTGTAACTTACAAGTGTTATACCTTATTTGATTTGTGCGTTTGTGTTTCTATATATATTGCATATACCTATGAATTCGATCAGCGTATGATGTAGTCTTGTAAATAATAACTATAAGTGTATAAAACATTTTTCTGCGACGGACGGTTTCGAGAGTTGTGCAACACGTACATTAAGCGTAAGTCGTACGCGTGATCCGTGAACGTCGTATTGTATACACATATAGAAATGACAAACGAATATAAATCATAATCACTATATTATCGTTATTAACATATAATAATAATATTAATAATAACTGTATTACTTATTTAGTATATTGACTGTAAAAACAACATCCATGTCGAGTGGACTACTATACGCGGTGCTTCCGTCGTCGTCGTTTCCTTTGTCGGCGGCGGCGGCGGCGGCGGCGGTGCGGGATATCATAATCGTATACCGTGATTCGCGCAAGATTAGAGACGAC
Source organism: Chaitophorus viminalis (assembly GCA_025469195.1). NCBI lineage: Eukaryota > Metazoa > Arthropoda > Insecta > Hemiptera > Aphididae > Chaitophorus > Chaitophorus viminalis. The sequence continues at coordinate 132,341 of JAIPRK010000345.1, read as the reverse complement.
AACGGAGTGAGCGCGTGCGCTTGGCATATAAATCGTACCGACGGCCGACCGACCGGATCCAATAACAGCCATGGCACTGTCGAGCGCGTTCGTACGGGCCATCTTCGCCGTGGCCGCTGCCGCCGCAGTCGTGATCGCGATCGCGGCGACCGCGCGGCCGTGCGCGGCGGCCAACGTGCTGGCCGTGGAAACGGTGCCCGGCCGCAGCCACTGGAACTTCATGAGCGCGGTGCTGCGCGCGCTGACGGACAACGGTCACCGGGTGGTGGCGTTCACGTCGTACCCGCGGCCGTCCGCGGACGTCGGCGACAACGGCAACTACACGGAGGTGGACACATCCGCGGTGCTGCGCCGGCACATGGCCGCGCCGGCGCGGCACGTGCTGGACCACTACAGCCGGCTGTCGTACATCGTGCCGTCCGTGGTCCGGTGGAGCAGGAAGTTCTGCGACGCGGTGTACGACATGCAACAGATCCGGGAGCTCATGGTCAACGGCACGGACACGGCGGCCCGGTTCGACCTGATCATCACCGAGCCACTGGGTTCGGAGTGCGTGTCGCATCTGGCCGCCGCGGTCGGGCTGCCCATGGTGTACGTGGTCCCGTCGCCCATGATCACGTACATGCAGCCGTCAATCGTCGGTCACTCGGCCAACCCGGCGTATGTGCCGCACCTGCTGTACGGTTCGGCGGTCCGCGCGTTCCGGCACCGGTTGGCCAACGCGGCCGTGTACGCCTACGGCCGGCTGATCCGGTGGTACGCCGAGCGCACGTCCGCCCGGCGTCCGTACGACATCGGCGAGCCCGCCAAGCCATCCATCGTGTTCGTCAACAGCCATCACATCACCGAGCCCACCATGCTGCTGCCCTCCAACGTCATACACGTCGGCGGCATACACTTGGACAAGCCTGCCGACCTTCCACCGGTAAGTACACTGCACGCCGCTGCTGAAGCCGCGTTGTTGTGCGAGTGGGGCTGAGGTTTTTTAAACTTCTCCTGAGCAAAAATTCACTGAAAAATGCATTTACGTTTTTTTTTTTTTTTTTTAATTTAATTTGATTTTTATTAGAATAATTGCAGCAATGCAATTACAATAAAATAAAAATGAAAATGTGTTTGAAACAAAACTAAAAAGAAATTTTTTTTTTTTTTATCTTATAAATTACTAGAGCTCGGGTATAAAATATGTCCTTTAATAAAATACATTTATGACAAAAAAAAAAAAAAAATTAGTAAGAAATTAGATGGTTTGACATAAAGATAAATTATTGTCTAATTTAAAACTGGATTACTTGATATTAAGTTCAAAATGAAACAATTTATATTACGTAGTACCATTTAGTACTATATTTCAATGAAGTCAATTTTTTTAGTCAAAATAAATAGATCATAAATGTCCTTAAGAATACATTATAAACGTCAAAAAATGCCCCAGAAAAATGTTGTGGTTAGAACACGGAGCACTTGAGACACATTTGTACCTTGGAAAGTATCGTGTAAGATATTCTGAAAGAAAAATGCATTGAAATCCGAGTTTTATTATCTATTATTGAAAATATTATGTTTCAGCATATTTTTTTTTATTATTATTACAAACCAAAAAAATTGGTACATTTTACAGCAGCAATATTAATAGTTAATGCTTTTGATAAAGATTTTTTTTAGTTTTTAGTTTTCGTTTTTATGAAATATTTTAATGCTGCAAAATACTTTATACTGCTTTTTCCGAATAAAAGCTATATCGTGATAATCAATGATTTTCAAACTCACATTTATTCGTGTATCATTCAAAAAAATATTGAAAAAATTATTTTAAAGGTTAAAAAATTATTTATATCATATTTTTAGGCTATTATACGATAACCTCTATACTTATTTAAAATTTTATTTTTCTGAAAACGAAAAAATGCCTCCAATAAACATTGCTCTAGAATTACTATATATTCATCTGAATTGCACGTAATAAAAAAGTCAAGAGTCGATGTGTTTAAAAGCAACCTAAGTATTTTATTCTTTAAGAAATTTTAATAAAAAATTGAATTAATTCATAAATAATTTAAAAAAAAAAATTAAATATTACATGCTTACGTAAATTTCATTGCTATGTCAATCACTGTTCATATTGAACATTTAATAATTATTACATAACAGTATCGTACTCACTTCATAATTAAGTCTTAGAGTAACACAATATTTAAACAATTCTAAACATTTCAAGTACTAAGTATTAAGAGGCATTATTATTGTGTTTCAACGATAGCAAACAATAACAACATTATGAACTTCTGAAGTCTTAAGTACTTAATACTTATGTCTGCTATACATTTAAAATGGATTAATACTTGTATTATTTTATATTTTTATTTGTGGATTAAAAAAAATACACTTCTTTACTAAAAATAGGTATTTATGTTTACTCTGCAATAATTAAATAGTAAATGTAGAATCAAAATAATTTCAAGTACTACTAATAGTATGCTATTAGTTGAAATTATTAATATAATAAATTATTCTATTATTGTTATGAAGTTTTTAATCAATATCTCGTACAGCAACGTGAAGACGTTATATTCCTAGTTATGTAGATACTTGTATAATAAATACGAGTATTACCATCGCGTACTGTATTGTTTAATAATTGTGACTACCTTACCTACTCGTAAACTCAATCTAAAACTAGATGAAATTAGTCATTAATTTCATATGTTTGATACATTTGAAATCGTTTTAATTACAAACTGATTATTTTTCAGAAAATCCAAGAATTTATTGAAAATGCTCCTCATGGTGTAATTTATTTCACATTCGGATCAGTTATAGCCATGTCGACTTTACCCGAACATATACAAAATACATTTAAAAATGTGTTCCGAAGAATTCCTCAAAGGGTTTTGTGGAAATTCGAAGGTGAAATGGAAGATAAACCAGATAATGTGATGACCGGCAACTGGTTTCCCCAGCGTGACGTTCTTTGTAAGTATTTCTACATCATATATGTATCTACATTTAATAATTTTTCGGACCTATTATGTAGTCATATATTTCGGATAAGTTCTAAACCTAAGGAAGAGGTGTTCAGTGTTCACTACTGTCACTCGACATTGTTTGCACGACGCACCTTTTTATGAGACAATGAAATGTACGAGTATGTTACTCTGTTCCAAGTAGAAATGTTATACCTGATTAATGATTATGACGTGGCCATCAATCACGACGTTATTAGATGATATTTTACGTCCAGTTGTTCAATATTTCAAAACAGCAACAACTGAAACAACATATTATAATTATAGAACCTCAATAAATAATAATAATAAAAAAAAAAAAAATTATAGAACTCTCAACTTTGTTGTCCCATACATAAACAATAATAACTAATAAGCCTAGTAAGCAGCAAGCAGTAGGCTGTGTTGCAAAGATCCTTGTCCATCATTTTACGATAATATTTATTGCATACAATAGTATCGCATATTATAGAGATACAAAACATATAGTATTTTTCATTTTCTCATTGAACACTTCATTTTTCCAGTCAATCCTTGGTTAAAATTAAGATAATATGTGTACACATATACTTATTACACAACACCTAAGTATATATCGTATATAATATGACAATAGTTACAAAATTATTTTCATTGAATAATATGGTGTGATAAATTCTATATACCTATTGTTAATTTGCTAAACAATACCTATATTATAATGTTATGATTTAGTGCATCCGAACATCAAGTTGTTCATAAGTCATGGCGGGATATCGGGCGTATACGAGGCAGTGGACGCCGGAGTTCCAGTCTTAGGATTTCCAATTTACTACGATCAGCCAAGAAATTTGCAAAACCTAGTAGACGCGGGCATGGCAATAACGATGGAATTGATGTCCGTCACCGAAAAACAGTTTCTGTACGCAGTCGAAGAGCTTTTATACAACGCAAAGTGAGTCACACCCTCCGACAAAAATATTTTTATTGCCCGTGGAACAATAAACAATGACTACCTATTAACTTTGACATAGACATATTGAAAAGTGTTATTAATAATAATTAAGATTAAAAAAAGGCAATGAAAACTGGGTCGGTTGAGTCTTGTACGATATTAGTATTTTTAAATTTTCGGAAGTACCTATTCGCATTAAATCAAACGTGTTATTCTTATTTTAGTTACACAAAAAATGCAAAACTATGTGCCACTCGTTTCAAAGACCGACCAATGACGCCTCAAGATTCGGTTGTGTACTGGACAGAATATGTAATTCGTCATAACGGTGCCCACCATTTGAAATCTGAAGCTTTAAACCTCACGTGGTACCAATACATGTTGTTAGATGTAATTTTTGTTGTGGTCATATCTTTTTCAGTCTTAGTGTACTTGAGTTATTTAGTTTTAAAGTTTATTTATTTTCGTTTTAAAATTTACTCAAGATGTATGAAAATTAAGTCTGGATAGATAAATGTAAAACTGCAAGATGTGTCCAAAACTAATTTTTCCGTAGTAACTAATAACTTAGGTTTAGGCAAGCGATTGCCAGCCTTTTAAGCCAGTGGGTGCCCTTCTGTTGGATCGAGTTTATTTAAAGTGGCTAAAATTTAGGCTAAATCATATTAAGTTTTAATTACGGTTCACATTTAAGTTAATATTTTTGTAAATATATTCTCATAACTGTAGTTAATATTTATTAATACATTAGGATATAATATTATCTATATTAATTTAATTGTATTACATTATGTTATAGACATTATACTATGTAAATAAATACTTTTTTACAAACATATGATATATGTTTTATAATTTGATATCAACCTTAAATGTAAATTCATTTTTAATGAACTTTACCTTAGTTCAACCATTGAGTATTTGAGTGACAGTTAAAGTACATAAAAGTATCTACCTATGTATCACTACAATATCATACGTGTTGCTGTCTGCTGATTAATTTATTTAAAAATATGAATAAATTATTAAAAATAATCTAATAGAGATGATTATTTGAAATTATCTAAGTGCAGGTGTAAGGATAAATAATTTGTAAATAATTTGTATATTAAATAGATATTGACATTGATTTTATTTAAACAAAATAAAATAATATTCATTATAAACAACAGAAAAAACATAAAACTATTTACTAGATGACATTTTAGAACGTTTTCTCATAACAGCTTTTTTCTTTTGTTGATCTCTCTTGTACTTGGCTCTTACTTCGGTTTGAATATCTTTTTTATGTGCTCTTACTCTAACCCTCATATCTTTCCTGTCTTTTCGTTTCTTTTCTTTGTAGGTAGTGCGGATCATCTTCATCAATGATGAAACTTGTTCTTCGTGACCATCTCTAACCACAGCCACACGTTGTTTCTTCAAATCTAATTTAGCTGTAGCCAAAGTCTTAGGTTTGTCTACATATGGTAACTGAGCTTGCAAACTCTTTGATAATTTGAGAGGTTTAAAATGTTTCATGTTTCTATGTATTGGCTGTAAACACAAATAAATTGTACGGAATTATAAATCGAACAATATAAACCTAAGCTAAAACATGTATAAATAAAACCAACTTACAGTATACATAGAATCATTCTCTGGCATTCCTCTAATTCCCTTTTCTCTCTTTAGCTGTCCAGTAGTCTTCATACCACGCCAAGAGTTCTTTTCATTTAAAGGCAAAAGCAGTGATGTAACTGGATTATAAAGTTTTGGAACTTCAACATTGTACCATGTACGACAAAATACAATATCTGATATTACATAATAATAAAAAGGTTAAATTAATATGTATTCCATATAATATATTCATCAAATCCATACATACCACTGATTTTGATTTTATCTTCAAATGTAGCTCTGAATGAACCTTCTGGTTTTGGACAAGCTTTTTTAATCTGACCTCGAACACCAGATACAGTCTTAATACGTGCACCTTCAAATTTGGTTACCTCTAATGTGGAATTGAACATGTCTTTAATAAATGCTGTCCGTTTGTATATTTTCAAAGGGGAACCAGTTAATTTTAGTTTCTTAGTAACTTGAGTCGATTGGTCAGTATCAACAACTGTCCCAGTAGCTGTTACTCTGAAGCCAGCCTTTGAACAAATAAACATTAAATACTGATCTAGCATATAATTAGAATTTTGCACACACCTGTTGGGATGAAACATCTTGAATAGTTAAAAATCCTGTCCCAGGTTTGGTCATTGGACCCCAAAAGTGTGCCATGCACATTACGTGTTCAGGAGTATACTTAAGCATTCTGAAATAGTTTATTTAAATTTGAAATACATTGAATAAACATCAAATATAAATTAAAACTAATAAATATATTTAAAAAAATTAAATAAAACTGTAGAATAGTGAGATCTAAAATGATAAATTTAAATACGTATTTGTTACCTATGTCTCATATTATCTTCTTGTTTGGAAAATATTGGTAATGTTTGAAATCTTCTCCAGCCCATTGATATAATTACAGGGTCTCGATTTTTTAGTATTTTATTGTACCATCTATGTTTCTTAATTCGAACCTATTTATAATATCAATTTATAAAAAACAAATATTATATACTTAACAAGTTCTAATAAATAATAAACTTTAATAGTTACTTTTAAATATCCAATATTTTCTTCTCCACTTTGTAGACCTCCTACAATTAATGGGTAAGATGGATCAAAATTATTTACCAATTCGCAAGGCATTGCATCTAATTCAACTCGGACATACATCCCAGCTCTAAATCCTTCTAGCTGTACTCGAATTTCATCATCCATTCCTTCAAACTGACTTTTATTAAGTTGAGCTTGTTTGGAAGCTTCTTCCTTTAATTCATCATAATATGTACTAGGAGCTCCTTCTTTGTCATCATAGTTTTCATCAAACTGTTCTTTTAATTTTTTCTTTTTTTCCATCAATTCATCTTCAGTTAAAGGTTTATTGGGTTTTTCAATGACGCTGCCATCATCTGAATCAAAATTTTCACCCTCCACTTTCTCACCAGTTTCCAAATCTTCAAAATCCCCATAAAGTTCTTCATTATCATCCTCAAGAAGGGCTGTAGCATCTTCACTACGTTTCCATTTTCCAGTAACAAACATATCTTTTATAGTATCACAAACCTAAAAAAAATCAATCCAAATAATATTTATTTGATAATTTAAAATTTTTGAGAAGTTTAATAAAAAATCTGAAAAATCCAAGCTCTTTTGGATATGACTATTTTCAAATAGGTACTTTTAATTCTTACCTCTGGTAAACTCCAGTCATGACAATGATTAACATTAAATTTAGAAGCATCTTCTTTATTCATGTCTTCTTTTTCACTTTGTTTCTTTATATTTTTCATTGATGAGATTCGAAATAGACCTCCTAATTCATCATCCTCTTCATTTGACTGATCTTCTTTTGATTGTTTATTAATTTCTTCGCCTATTCAAAATAATAATACTAACTTTTGAGATTATTCTAAAAATAAAAATAATTTCATAATTAGTAATGTAACAATTTTTTACCATAAACTAGTTTCCAAAGGTTAGCAACTGAATTTTGTCGTTCATAATATGCATTTGCTGCTTTCTGTGATAAATTTTTCTTCCAATTTAAAGCGGTGTCTTCTTGAAAACTATTAGTTGATTCTTTACCAACCAAACTTGCCTTTGTATCATTGTCATTTATATTATTTACTTCATTTTCATCACTTTCACTGTCTTTAAAATCCTCGTTTTCACTATCATCTTCTACATCAGAATCTTCATCATACTCCATACTACCATCAGAAATATCTTGTTCTTGGTTATTCCAATTATTAATATTTGATTCCTGATTGATTTTATCCAATTTTGCTAATTCATTAGCAATTTTTTTTTTGATTTCATTTTCTTTACCAAATGATTGTCCATAAAAACGTGATTTATCAGTATTATTTTTTTTGTTTTCAGTTTCTTCTTCAGAATCTGACCATTCAGAATCAGTATTGTTAATCTCTTTATTTATAGCATCAATTTCTTCTATATCAGATTCATTATCATCATTATCAGATTCATCAAGATCTGAAAAGTGCATATCATCTGATCGAAATATGACTTTACGTCTATTCCGTCCATCATTTTGATCTGTGACATTAGTTACAGATATTTTCTCTACCATATCATCACTAAAAAATAAAATTACAACTTCTTACACATTTCATATAGAAAATTAATGTATATAAATATAGTAAAAAAATAAATATATAATGTAAATTAATAAACAGTTTTATACATACTCCTGTCCAAAATCAGTAGAAACAATTGGTTCTGAATGTGAAAATATTTGAACTTCACTACGATCTATTTTTTGATCCAAAGTATCTTGTGTTTCCACAATGTTATTAACTAAATTTCTACCAGGAGTATTATCTTGGGTATTGTTCATAATCTAAACAATATGATATTTAATATTATTGTACTGAACATAGTTTACAAGAAAAAACTTACTTTACTATGAGAATGACTCCCACCTAGTTCAACATATACTGCATCTTTATCATATACAATTCCACCTACTCCAGAAAATGGTGCATATACAAGACGTTCTTTGTCAACTAAACTACGTTTTTTTAATTTTTCGGGTAACGGACAAGGATCAGGGAGATAACACATATCAAATATAGGAGAATCGCCGCAACCTAAAAAATAAATAAAATTGATTGGTTTCCGTATAAATTTAATATTTAAATACATTTTTAATTATTTATATAAAGCTATAAATTATTGGTCAAAAACTAATTAGTTACCTGGTATATGAACACTACTTTGTTTATTCATTGGAATGCCTCGTACAAATCCATACAAACTAACTCGTCTATCACATTTAACATTCTGACGAATTGATTCTGGTGGTGTAAGGTCTTCCATACGGTCCACTAAAATTTTTAAAAAACTTTATATACAGTTTACACTAAACCATTTCAATAAAAACTAAAAAAAAGTATACGTAATAAAAGTCAAGAGGCTGAATAGTATCAGAAATAAACAATAATTTAAAATAAAATCAGGCAGAGAAATGATCTATATTAGTTATGAATGTATGATAGTAATGACATCATCCAAAATATATTTTCATTATACAAAAAAAATTTTTAGATAAATGTACTTACCTAGAACATATGAATGAGAAGTTTGCCAGGTTAAAGGTCTAAATTTCATAACGGATATGAACCTTCCTAAATTTTTGACTTCATTGCGTACATATTCTTCTCGGTGAATACCAGATAAATAGAATAATTTTGCTCCAGCATAAACTTCAGTCCAAAACCGATGTTTAAGTAACTTTTTAGTACGTTTAAGAGTTTTATTATTTTTCAGCATATCAAGATGAGATAATACACCCATTATCTTTGGCATTCCATGTACCTATAAAAAAATTAATAAATCAATAATATTATACACATAATCTAGGACAAATATTTTTACTTGACAAATATTAAGGAATTCAAATATTTCCATTTCAAATCCAAATGAAGCATCGATCATAAGCAGTACAAGATCCGCAACTTTGGCCAAATCAATCATGCTGTTTATATCATTATTACATTCAATTAGAGTAATACGTCGCCTTTTACCAGATACAATAGTAACAGGCCCATTAATGGTAGTCAGGGGTTGTCTAGTAAAATTCTTTATAATACAGTTAATTAATGTAGTTTTGCCGACTTTTGGAGGTCCAACGACAACAACAACAATAGGTGGAGGTTCCAAAGGAGTACGATCAACAAGGGGAATATGTTGTTTTTTGGTATCCAAATCTTGAGCTCTAAATAAATAATACAAATTTATATTTTCATAATAATGAAAAAGATTCATCAAACAGATAAATTAGAGACTCAACGTACCTTCTAAATCGTCTCTGAGCATTAACAACAGAATTAATAGCAAATGCTTTTGGATTCCTTTTTCTCGCAGATGCTTCATCTTGATCCAATTTTTTCTTCAAGACTTTTTTCTCGGCTTTTCTTCCTATACAAAAAATAAATTGAATTTTAGAACATTTAAAATCAATTGATATCAAGAATTAAATAAGCTACGTGTTGAAATGAAAAAAAAAAATATATATATATATATATATTATATATATTACCAGAATGCCTCTTCCGGTGTTCTTTCTTCTTGTCGTCAAATTCCTCAGCCATCGTTGTTGACCGAATGCACACCGGAACTAAATAATTTTCAATCACAACGTTCCATGATGGAATATCAATCGAATGTCAAGAGGTCGCGGAGTAATGAAAACGGACCCAATATAATATGGGAACTTGATTAATTTCAGGAAATTATTTAAATATTCCTGGACATCGGAGATTAGACAATAATAATTGTTTGAAAACACGTTTTTCTGTTTTGACTGATAACACTGATATTTGTTAACGACGACGACCGGACGATGATAGCACCACCACAGAACCATGGGATTTCAGTTGATAACACAACGGTTAACCAGTTAGTGTAGAACCCGGCGTGCAGATAGCGCTTAGACCGTATTATAAATATATATTTATTATTCCATTCTGTGAATATATCGTGTGCATATTATATAAACTGCACAGTGTACGTACGTACATTAGTATGACATTATAATCCGAGAGACAGCGCTAGCATGACGGAGGCAATTACGCCGCCGGGACACCGGTATTCAACCGACAGCGTCGAGAACGGGGAAAACGGACCGGTTCCTCGAGTCGATTCCCGAGATCAACAATAACATTATCATTGATTAGCATTGATTAAACATAATATTATGTAGATATTAAGTAAATTTAATCAATGGTACGAATTAGACATTATTTGATTCGCTGGCTATTAAGAGGTATGTACGAGTTTTCGAAATTCTCATCGCATTAATTGAACAATCGGTACGTTGGAAATAGAAAACGTCCTAAATTCCTATGTCGCGCGTGTGATTCAGTGCAGAAACAGAAAATCATGACTTATGCCCTTAATTTCAAATGTTCATAAAGTTTAAAAAAACCATGATAAATTGTTGACCAAACTTTTATAAGATATTTAAATTTTAAATCCAATCATTTTTTCTTCTTCTAAAAATCCCGTTTACAAAATTTTTTATTATTGATTTTTTTTTTTTTCAAAAGTTGAATTAAATTTTCAAATTTCAGTTCTAAAATTAAAAAGAACCGGATGGGCCTCCTCTGCTGTACAGTTAGGGGTGGAGTGTACCTCGTTCATAGGGTAGGTCATTACAATGGATTTGTTAAATTTGAATGCAATGATAGGTATCATTGTATACAAATAACGATTCTGAACGGAGATGTTATGTTGGTCTAAAATGGGTGTATTATAATGTAGCATTTTATATTTAAATTGAAATATAATGCAATAGTATGCAATTTCGTAGAAATTTAAATTTCAAACGGTATAAAATGTTTTTCTTAAAGTCCAGTGGAAATTGTTTTATAGCTTTTTGTAGAGTAACTAATCGATAACCCAGTGTTAAAATTTTACAGAAAAAATTGTATGAATCTTCAACTACAAAATAACTTGCAAAAATGCAAACCATCGCGATTTTTACATATTTTATACAAATTTGAAATTTATGGGTTTATAAAAAAAATTTGAGTGGATCAATTTTCAATTTATTCTATTTTAAAAAATTATATTTACAATGAATCTTGTATTAAATTTTCAAGAGTTTTCGAACAGCCAATTTTTTTTATCGGTATTTAAAAAAAAAACTTAGAAAAATCTATAAATAAGTCAAAATATGTCAAAATACTTTGAAAACAAAACCATGTATAGAAAAAACCAATATAAAAATTTGGTGAAAATTTCAAGTGTTTGCAGATTTTCGTTTTTGAGTTAAAGCATTTCAAAAAAATGTATTTTGTCAAAACGAGGTTTTGCGTAAAATTACCTGTTTTTCGCAATTTTTTTATCATTTTTTTCGACGCTTTTAAAAAGTATATAGAAAAAGTTTGATTTTTGACTTGTCCAATTACCATCTACCTACATTTACTTTGCTTCCAGAAAAGTTGTTGTTTAATAAAATCGAAGTATTTTTACTGCCAAAAAAGGTGCCGTCAGACACAAACATAAAAAGAATAAAAAAAACACATCATATTGTAAAACCATTAAACCAATAGATTCCATCACTGCGTTCAGAATCTAAAAATTAAATTAATGGATAGAACAAAAGTCATTACGTTTGTTAACGCATGCTGAAACACTTAACCTAACCCGCGAATCAATTCAACATTGTACGTACGCTTTATGATATTCAGCGCCTATGTGCTGGTATTGGTTATACTGTTTGGATTGCTTCAGCGTGTATAGGGTATAACAGCATACGGCCCATTGCTTGAACATGCAAGATTATGGATGGGTGACGGCCAGTGGGGTAGTCATCGTTTATAACATTGATATTGATGCCGTAATATGCAAAATGGATGTTTTTCTACAAACACTGTACTGGAAATATTGTCCATATTTTCAACCTCGTTGTGCTGTATAAAGTCAATATAGTCTGTAAAAACCTAAAAATCCGATTTTTGATTATGAGTAAATAATATTATAGCACTAATAAGTAATGACTCGACTAAGCTTTTTTTTTTTTTTGGTAAAATAACAAATATGTGCAGTGGTGGGTGGGTAGGTGTGTGGTGGAATATTTTAGGCTTGCCCCGATCAACTAAAATTGTCAAACCGCCCCTGGTAAATGCAAGGAAGGCTACGAGCAGGATACCACTATCCTTCCCATAATGGGAATCTCTATTATTCAAATGGCACTATTAGGATAGTGCAGCATGTGACTGTGAAGAAGCAAAGCAGACCATAAAGCACATTGCGGAAACGTGTTCCAGGAAACTATTTCAACAAGGCATTGTAGGAATTTTCCAAGTTACTAAAGAAACAATATAATTGCTAAACGAACTCGACACTTGTAATTGACAACTGTTATAATTAAATTATATTATATTGTATTAGCGTATTATGTGTATTATGAAAGCCATACGAAATAAATAAATAGATAAATTCAACGGTATCCGGTGTAGGTAATCAGGTATCCAGGAATCACCTCATACGCAGCCCGAATGACAACCGTATAGTGGTGGGGCGACTCGTGGACCGGAATATACGATTGCGACGCGAACGACGTGGTGAAAACGGGGCTGCATAGCACGTCACTGGACTTGGCTGCTCCAGCCACTCGGAGAATATCTCAAAGGACGGCGCCGAAATGTTTGGAGAAAACAAAAATTCCCGTTATCTCGATCGAACTCGCATTGTTCAGCCTTGAATTTGACCTCTGGGCTCTGAGCCAATGCGAAGCGCATCAATACCGTATAAATAATTTTAAAATATTGCACCTGCAAGATAAATTAATATATTTCTCGCAAATTCTGAGATCATACTCAATCCGGCCCTGATAGGGCGAGATATGAACACGAGTTCATAGTAGCATTGATTGATAAATACTATTATAATCAATTATTATTATAATTTATTATTTATAATCAATGATAGTAGGTACTAACGAGTCACCAATGGGGGAACTTTTTCTATAATTTGCTGATTTTTTTTAGAAAAATACTACCGCTTATTGCCAAGCAAACTTTAAAACGAATAAAATCATCAATAAAATCAATTAGTACCACAAAACCTCAGTCCGCCCTGATCTTGACGACTTTCAACGAGTAAATTTTTAATAGATTCGCAAATTATAATAACCGTATTGTTAAATGTATGAGTATTGTATTGTGTATACAAAATCAAGTAAAACTGTATAAATGGTATGCATGGTAATTTTAACCTCTGTCAAGTTTCAATAACAGAATTTAAATTAACATTAAAATGTTCCAACAAATCCAATGGTTCTATTATAACGGCAATATATTGTTTTTATAAGTATATTAAATAATAAATATTGCGAATCTAAAATGTAAACGCAATGTTCGTAAGAATATCATTTTAATTTATGCAATATACAATATATATATTATACATGTTTATCATTACCTAGTTATACGATAGTAAATTTATAATCTAGGGCCAACGTAGAAATCGGTTAAATATTATCCAGTGGTCAGTGCTAACGCTTAATTAAATATTTGTGCGAAATCATTGATCTTTAGTACCTTATAGTACGCGTTAAAGGTACAAGTAGATTCGCGTAAAATAAACTATTAATTGCAGTTGTTAAACATTATTTTAACTCTTTTTATTCAAAAGAACTACTATAATAATTAACATATTTAGAGTGAAACTAAATTATAATTTAATTTTATATTGTGATTGTAATATAATGGCAAAACGATAAATGAATAACTCCGAAAAACAGATTAATGTGAATATTTTAATGGATTCAAAGGTCTATTTTACGCTGCAATGCGTTGATTACATAGGTACCTATTTATTTTAATTATTTAATTCGTTATAATTGGTTGTGTTATAATGTCTGTAAGTATCTCAATATTATTATATACCTATAAGTATGATTTATAATACTGTGAGCCATAATTGGTGGTATTATTATATTATACACATAATAATATAGGTACGCACTCTTTCATCAGACATTTAATATAGTTACGGGTGTTGCCATATCACTCATATCAGGGATGAATTGGTAAAAAATACCTCAAGTATACGCTATTTTCTACAAATAAATAACCCAAAAAAAATATTTTTAACTTAGTACATCATACTCGAACATTCTTATATCGCATGTTAACTATTATTTCACACATGTAACACAATTTCACATACACCATTAACGGAATTAACACTATTAATATAATATATATTCATAATTAAATGATTAAATAATCATTTACTCATTTTAATTATTATTTTAAAAACAAAACACCATAAATTTGGAAATTTCATGGATTGCAGATCAATACTTTAGTAACCCTAGCTTTATATTTGGGGTTACAAATGAGACCCTTTTCGACCCCCTAATAACGCCACTGCCTGTTCAAAATAATACTTCATTATGCGTATATAACGTACGCCTTTCTTTACAAATTGTGCTATGACCGTTATGGGTATAAGGCGTATATTCCCGTGTACCCTCCTATACATCCTTGGGTGTTGCAACCTAATAGGTAACGGAAAAATATTTTCAAAAATATATTTGCTTATTACATTATACACATTTACCTATATAGAGTATAGACTATATGTGCAACGTGCTTACATGGGTTCGATGCAAGAATGCCTATATTATTCGTTGTTTTAATAATTATAACTACCGATTATCACAAAGAATAACTGTAATTAATATTTTATTAAATTATAAATATATTAATACAATATTATATACATATATATATATAGTAAAAGTAGTAGGTACAATCATTATTTATTAGTAACCCTAGTGATTTACGCCTAAAGCAACTAAGTTATAGTTAGAGCTATTCAGAAAATTCCCAACGTCCGTAACCTGACCTATTCGTCATTAGTGATGCTATTTATGCTTCATAAATTTACTTTATATTATTATGTAAATTCATTCCTCTACAAATCCATACTATAAGCGGGTATTATAACATACGAATGAATATGGTGGTAATCAAAGTGCGCATATTAAAACGAGACAAACCTATTGTTTTATCGTTCAATCAGTTATTGTTCTAACAGCCAACAGGAATTTATATGTACAACAGTAGTGAAAATATAGGAAAATACCTACATAAGAATAATATAATAGTTGCATGACTCAGATTTTAAAACATAAGTTATTGATAAATATTTACTAAAACGTATGCGCATTTATTTTTTTTCTGTGCTCTCTGGACTGTTGCTAAAAATTGTTTACAAATAAAAAATATTTATAATAAAATAAAATTTACTTGATGCAATGATATTTTTTACGTGAACGTTTATAGTTTACCCAATTATTAATTAATGTGATGACTCAATTGCAAAAAAAGTAAATATTATGACTTGGACTAGTCGTATGCTGTTCTTGTTTAGATATGATAATCATACTATGATTATTCGGCCGTGTTCAAAATGTAGTTTTAAAAGTACAAGTTGTAACATTTTTTTCAAAATAATAATTTAACCTTTTTTTATCATATTTTTTTCTTTTTCATTTGAGATTTAGACTAATGAAATTTATAGATAAAATTGGATGACGGTCTAATATGCGACCTACAAATGTTACTTAACCTACCAATAATAGTGTGTTGATCTACAGGATTTTTTATTGTAAAAAATAGAACCAGGAAACTCTTTTACAAATTATTAAAAATGAAATAAAACCAGAATTAGCAATTTTGAATTTATGTTATTTATTTATTATTAACCAATGAAGAACGTATTCAAAATTAATTCATCATAGATATATGATATATTCATCAAACAGTTAACCATTCTGCATTTTTTATTGACCTGGAAACAGGAGCATACACTCAACTAATTGAAGTCTTATGAAAAATAATAAAATCCAAATATATTATTTAAAAGATGGGGCATGTCCTTTATTAAATAGACAACTCCAGAAGAGAGGCGGAGATTGGGTCAGACTCCGAAAACCATTTTTGATGACTTTTTAACCAATTGAAAAAGACGTTTCACAACAATACGGTCTACGGACTGAAAAAATACAGTTATTGGCGACACTGAGAACTGAGAAGTGGAATAAAAAAAAGTTATTTAAATTTGTTTGTGTTTTACATTTATAATTATTGTATTTATAATTAGTGTGTAGGTCACACATTAGACCGTTACCTAAAATTGTACAATTTATATTAATTATTTTATTTGAGATACAGTTCAGTACACACAATCTATAGATATAGGTGGATAGTATAGTTCATGTTAAATTTTATCTTCATATCATCCTATGAAATATGAATATTACTAAATATGTAGGTCCGGAATGTATTTCTATCAAAGATTATTCAAACTTATGTACTTTGATAGTAATTTTTACAACTTATGCTACTACGTATCTTTATTAGAACGTATGACATTCAATCTCACAGTTTTAGTACAGATAATTATGACTAATTGTATTTAAAGATATAAAACTAATGAGTAATGAGAAATGTTTACAAAGTAACATACTTCTTATTTTTTCATAATACCTGATTAACCATCGAATTTCGAAAGTGAAAATAATTGGAAAGTGATTAAAGTGAAGGAGAAAATGTGTTTTGTACTCTGAAATAAATGTTTATGGTGAAAAATTGTAAAATTCACAAATGAGTTTTGTTTTTTTAAGTATAGGTCAAAATAATTAGGTAATTTTCTGCAATTGTAATTATATGTAATGGTTTAATTAATTTTAAATGAACCATATCGTATACAAAAATAAAACGATATTTAATATTGTTTATCCAAGACAATTATAAGATAACCATAATCGCATAGGCACATTATCCACATTTCTAGCCGAATTTTCAATTTCTGTATCATAATTCATAATCATATAATATATACTGTAGACTATAAGTCAATAGTCACATATAAGTTTATGCTTCATTACTGAGTACACCTCAAAAAATATCAGTCATCATAATCACTTAATTACTTTGCTATTTAAACTAACATTTAAAATGTTAATATACTATATTTTGTAAAATCCTATTAGGGGTCAAATTATTATGATTTAATTTATGCAATGTCCTACGGATGTCGTCATCCCCACTATGAATTTCTAAAAATACACATCTACTTTTGAAAACCGTGAACGATATACTTGTAAACAATTTTTGTACATTCACTCTGACCTATATTCAAGCCCAGTAGTACCACTATATACACCACATACAGTGTGTATAAACAGCAATGGGAAACACTCAATATCTCAATTCAGAGCCATGCAACTAGAGTTCTGTTTATTTTTTTTTTTTGCTTTTACCTAATTGTATTTTGTAGTATACATGTTTATGGTTAAGTAATCTATTTTTTATTAATTAATTATAAGCAAATATGCAATACAACTTATAAGTTGCAACTTTTTTTTTCTTATGGAAGCTTCTAGTTTTGAACATTGACTGTACTTTTCGGATCTTTTTTCTAAATGTCAAATGCTAATGGTTAAATTACTTATAATACAGCTGTAATATCAGATTCCTAATATTTGAGTCTAAAATTATTAAATAATTTAAATTGCTATTATTCTTAACTTGAAAATTAGTTCGACTGTTAAAAAAAATTGGAAAAAATAATAAGTAACAAGTGACAAAAAATAAAATATGAAATGTGCATGCAGATAAATAATTAACAAAAGAAAATTTTAAACTTTCGTTTAAACACTGACAGACGATAATATTCTAACCGGCAATAGTGAAAGAGTGAACTGACTTTTATAAACATCTAGTTACTTATTTACGCCTTAACAATTAAACATACACCAGTGACCTGTGACTTTGTTTTTTTATGGCAACCAATATTAAAATAATTATAAGGAAATAAAATTTGATAAATCATCTGTTTTATGATAGTAAGATAAAATGCGTGTTACATTATAAATAATATTATTACGTTGTATATTGTTTGAATAAAGGTTTTACAAAAAAAAAGGTAAGTATGTAATTTAATAGATAAGAATTTACTAATCGTAATCACTAATCAGTAATCATCTATATAATAATATCTACTTGTTTGAAAACATAAATGTATTTTAGAAAATATAATGCTATAATCTATATTTAATTTTGATAAAAAAATCTTCACATCATTTAAATCAATGAATCTGTAAAAAACCAGACTCATCATTTTTATTCAAGTATTATTTGTACAGTTTAAATTTGAACACATTATCATGTCTTTTACTCTTACATCGAACAATGTATATATTGTAATTACGATTAATAATAAAAACAATAATTGCATAAACAACGTACCTAAGAGGAAACGAATGAGTTAGAACAATTTGTCAACATGACCAATACCCTTGAACTCTGGCAGCCTGGCAGTGATTGCTCATCTCGCTGAACCGTATACCCTTATAAGTGAATTTAATCGTTTACGACATAACTATAGTAACGTACCAACGTGCAATCACATGTAGTAATTTCGAGTTTTTTTTGTCTAAAACATCTGTACTTGTTATACAGAGTGATTAATTTAATAATATTTTGTTAGTATCAAACAATTATTTGACCAAGAATAATTGTTAATAGCTCTCTAGGTCACGTTCTTGGTGAATTTCTAATATTTTTTTTCCTAATTGCATTAGAATTAAAATCATCAATGCTACGTTGAAATAAAACCATACTTTATTCCTAATTAATTGAACATGAAATTTTATTTTAAATAATTGCCTAGTTTTATTTTTATGATAATTTATCGTTTATTGAACTTTCTAAGCGCAAATCACTTTTAGAAATCTCAATAAGAATGTAGGCATTCTGTATGACATTTAATCATTTTATATCTTTTAAATTAGGTATATTAGTATGCACGTATTTATGGTTGTTAGTGATATGGAAAAACCGATGATTTATCACATACTTATAGCTTGTTATAAATACGTACAAAACATGGATTGAGCACGGACTCGCATTACATGGATTTTAAACGTACGTTGGTGTTTAACAAGTGCAATGTCGCAAGGACACCACAGCCAAAGTTCCAATGAATGTGTCGTAAAACACTACAACGTATTAAATCGATCTACAAATGAAAAATAATCAGATTATACAGAATTATATAGGTGTCTGTATGTACAATAATATCAGTACGCATACATGGAACTGCAGTGGCGCATTTATATTTTAGAAATGTCATGTTCGGTGGTCGTGCTTTATAATATTAACGTTAGTAGGTCCTTCCTCGGTTTGTCACACAGTTACACCCCCGACCTCTGCATCATACTAAGTCGTAGGTACTCATGACGTCATGACTATTATTACTGTGCAGTAAAGATCTTTTTTCTCCTCGAATTTTCATAAATCTATTTAATTTTGCGATTGATAACGCCCAGCCGGGAACATGCTACTGCCGTGTGATGCATGAGAGTACGACGCCGTGTAGCGACAAGAACTCGCAGAAAACAACGATTTGAATAATCGATGAAAAATTCGACCGCGCGTGCCTGCGATAATAACCAGAGCACCAGCTGATAGGACGTGCATCATAGGCACGTGTAAAAATAATAACAACAACAAGAACCGTACGTTGACGCATTATACAACGGCCAATAAGCTTACGTTGCACGCGCGACCGCTCCGTATACACCCCGTGGTCCGAACGGGTCGGCGGCGGCGAGTGCGCGGTATGTATTTTTCGTTTCAACGCCAACAAACGCGTACACGCAACTTGCCGCCTACCATTCGGGCGGCGGCGGTGGTCGACAACGTGTTGCATGTTTACGTGTGGCTACGATGATCTTGTGTGTTGTTTTTGTTAGTCGCTGCCCAGACGTTTCACGATTTCAGTCGTTTCCCGTCAGCCGGCTTGTGCAGTGCGTGTTGCTCGTGCGTTATTATTGTACTCGCGCTCCATTCGCTCGTCGTCCGTCCGTATCGTCATCGCGCGCCTTTTTTTCACCTTGACCGTTTCGAACCGTTCCCGGGCATGAAAAGGTGTCTCTCGCCATCCGCGTTTTCCGTATCATAAACCTGTGTACGGGGGGTGGGGACACAGAACGTTAGCGAACAATAATTACAATACTGATATTATTGACATACAATATTAATAATTCATCATAGTACCTGTAGTGTTTTGGTGCTTGTATTGTATACATCACGCGTTTTTCGCCGTCGCTATCCGATTTTATATAATATATATATATAGATACGTGTTTGTTTGAAAGCGCTTCGTACACACGCCTACGACCGCGGTATGGACCGACTGTGGGTGATGAGCGGCGGCGCCCGTCGCGTGTTCAACGGACCGCTGCGCAGCAAGTGTTCCAAAGCGGCAGCTGGCCATCACCGCGCGACACCGTCGTCTGCATTGTCGCAGCGATGCGCCGCGGTGCGCGTGTACAGCAGCGGCGCCGCCGCCGCGGCCCCCGGGTCCATCATCCTCGAGTCACCGTTCGGCACCGTCAAGCCGGTGGACCTCACGTTGCCCGACTACATCTGGAGGAACGTGAAACAGTGGGAAAAAAAGCCAATGATCGTAAGTAGTCGGATCCTGCACCGCGTGTCCGCATATAACAGTATTATACATCTAAATAACCGCAGGATAGGACATAATTGTCAACGCCAACTTTTTATGATGTAACACAGGGCCCCGGCGTCCTGTCGGCAAAAATAAATCATCGGTTATTTATGAAGCCTGAAAAGGTTTATCCCGCATGTAGATCGCTCGTAATACGCGTTAAAAATGTATACGTTTTATTCGGTCTGTTAAAAAAGTGTCAAATCGAAACGTTTTCATGTTATCGATTTTTTCAAAAATAGTCGATACATCTATTATAATATTGTAATGATCATTTAAAAAAAGTATTTACTTAATACTTATGAAGAACACATTTGTTTTTTATTTTTTCATATTTATTATTAAATTTTAAAAAAATAGATCCATTGATGGGCTAAATAAACTAAAATCGGACTGTTTCAGATGCCCACAGTTAAACCCAAGCTCTGATTATTGTAATAGGACCTTTCCAATATTACAGTATGCCACGCAGTCGAATTATCTTTGTATATATTTATACATCGGAAAAAATACGTACGAATACAACTAGCTATATATAATCCTATATACTACTATATACATTATTACACATTATTTATACCTCATAAGACTAATAAGCTAGTTTATGGATTCAGAGAACATTTTCGTCTTATTCAAATTAAAAATGCAAATATTTTGTTACTTTAACCTAATCAAACAATATTGCGCTGTGCATATGCAATATCCTGTACACCGTGGTCGCAAAACACGTTTTGACCATTAATCATAGAATAAATTAATAAAGTTTATTCTATAATCAATGTTTTCAACTAATATGTTATTAGTTTATTACCGTCACATACATTTTTGTAAACTCAATGTAATTTATAATCTTATCATGTCGATTGCAAGTGTCCGCGATTCCCGACCATATGCAATGTAAATAATTTCGAGTGTATATAGTTCGTGTGGCATGTCGGTTTAACAAAATGTTTTTATAGTAGTTCAACAAAAAATTATCGACCGAGTAACTGTTTAATATGAAACAAATTAAAATATAAGGTGCATTTGGCGCAATTTAAATAATACACATCTTTACATTTACTATATAATTTTATAAAAAGTGATGGCAATTCGTACATATCTTTTATCCTTGTTCTTCCCGCCATATCATTTTTTACGTAATATTTTATTTTAACGAATCTTAAAATGGTATGCTTATAAATAATAACACCGTGAAATATTTTTTCATTACAACTAAACAGAGTTTATAGGTAAAAAATAGATAAAAATATTCAAAATTCAACAGTATGTTAAAAAAAAATTTAAAATATACTGGGCTGAACATTTAGTCTTTTGGTGCAAATATCAATTAATAATTATTTAGAATTTTATTGTACAACCATTTAATTTTTTATTTTTTTCAACACGAGCATTTATTATTATTGTTGATGTCTTATAATGAGATCTCAAATAAAATGTACCTGGCAGACATACTGTGGCTACGTACAATCTATAATAATATGTATATTTTATTATAATATGTGCGTGGCTACAATAATAATGAAAGTAAAATTCTAAAACTAATTTCAAACGTTTTGTGTACAATATTATACAAGTAGGTATATATGGGTTTACATTCAATCTCTTTTTACACATTCATGACAAGGCTCGCACATAACTGTGTTTATATAATTTATGCGAAAATTAAATACTCATATGTATATGAGTATATATCCGTATATATACTCATATGTATATGTATATAGCCGTTATGGAGTAAATTTCTATATTTCATATCAAAATGTTTATAATATGTACGAACTACGAAGTATTAATGCGTACAGTATGTTTACGCACGAATGAACGGTTATAGGCGTTATAATATATAGGTAGGTACTAGGTACTAGGTATGTATTATATTTCGTACACACTCGTCTACGCAAATCGAAAGAATATCGTTTAGCCAACCGATTATTGTTAGTTTAATATAAGGTTCCTTATAATAATTTTTAAACATACCTACAGGTCTATAAATTATAATAATTATAACTGCTCTAAACTGTAACATTGATTTATTCATCAATTTAATTGATATTTTAGCTATAATGATGGCACGTGCTAAATTACATAAATAAATTGATACTGTTCTATTTTATAATTGTTTTTTTTTGTCATTTATTCATTACCACAAGATTTAGTTTTGTAATACAGTTAGTGTTAGTATTCGACGCATACAGATACAGTAATTTTATTGATATTCCTACGGACATTGTAGCAAGTATAATTTATCAAACATTCTAACGGTAAATAGTTAAACAAATAAATGTGACGTTATTAATTATAGATTGTTATAAGTTGTAACACAGATAATTGTTAGTACATATAGATATAAGTACAACTTAAAACAACCAGATTCGCAAAACTGTATAATTGTAACTAAAGTTATTCAAATTAAACATGAAAATAATTCTAAAAACCAAAAATATTAATCCTTCCAAAGTCACAAATTTAAGATATCAAATAAATAGACCTACATAGGTATTATTATCGATAATAATAGTAATAATATATTTATATTTACGGAAATAAATTCTTAAAAAATAATTGTGTTTGTGTAAAGACCAAGATTAGGTGTAAAATATAAATTATATTGTACAGGATAAAATATTAATAAAAATTTAAAACTAAATGAAATAAATTAAAAGTGGTTAAAAGAAATAATAAGATAAAATATTTGACAAATTTAATAACGTGGTGTTAAATAATTCAAAATTTTTAATTAAATTACCTGTGGGCACTATGTGTGATATAATAATGATTTAATATTCTTGATTTTTAAAAACATGGTCTTCTGTAGGGGTTTTTACTTAAATTTGTCAAAAAGTGTTAATCAAACAGTATAAGAATAATTATAATAAAACAAAAAACAAATACGTATACTCGTACAATGAACATTATAAAAGTTATAAAAATAATAATAAGCTTCCAAGGTATATCATTGTAATTCGTAGGTAATAAGTAATAATGTTTAGATTTATAGATTATTTGCTTATTACCAAAAACATGTTTCTTATAGGGGTAAATAATTTTAGTTATCAAGTATAATCACTGTACTATTAATAAATATAGCTTTTAATTAGAAAATTATTATTACCAAATTGCAGTTTTATAAATATTTTCAAAATGTATTACAAAACTAATATTGCTAAGAATTGTCATTGATTTTATTTACTAATTTTGATAGATATTAATTACTTAGCTCATTTACAATGTATAATTTTTTTTCTTTACATCAAGTACATTATATAAAGAAAGATAACATTTTTTTTATCATTCTTTATAAGTATTTAATGCCGGTAGTGAGTAGTTCAAAAACAAATATTGAAATTTAATAATTAATTTTTGTTACAACGATACAGAGTAAGTCAGTAATAATAATATACGTATATATTCGTACTTCGTACTACGTACTTCACAGTATAGTAGTGAATATGGGTGATTTTAATGTTCATTATAGATTGCAAATTATTAGCGTCAAGTTGATTATTAATGAATTCTATAAAAATTCATAATATTTATAATAATTATCTATCATTATTTGTGAATCCTTTGGATTTTATTGCGTTAAAAAACATTTATTTACGTTTCAATTATTTTAACGATAAGGTCATATTTATTATAAAATATATAAATGTTTTCTAGTAAAAAACATGTTCAAACAATTATATAATCTTTGTTACAACATGCAATAAGTTATGAATATAATTTTTCATTTGAGTCTTAAATTATATAATGTACAAAATTATATGTTATATTTTACACTTACTTATATGCAAGTTCGTAGTCACTTGAATAAAATCACGATGTATATAATTATATATTATACTTATTTTTAGGTACGTATACATGTTTTAAAATGTTAATTACATGTTAATTACAATGTTTACATGTTAATTTATATCATGTATATTATTCTTGTCTTAAAGCCAACCATGTTTGAAACTTGTCTTAAGAGTTAAGACACAGTTAGATAAGCTTTTATCCTAAATTTATGTTTTAAACGCACTTCGATAACTTTTTAAATATAAAATACAATTATAATTGATATGAATTCGTTTTGAACTTTGGGTTCATTAATATTTTTCCTTCGATTTTCCTTCGTTGAATTATTCAATTGTTTTTATGAATCAGTGTTAAGTGGTTAAGTACGAAGTCCAACTTAGGTGGTTTTATAAAAACAACCAATCAACTGTAATTATAACTTATCAAACTTATTATGGATACAAACCGTTGACGCATAATTGCATAAAGAATTTTTTTTAAAGAGACAATAACCTTTAGATAAGCAAATTTTACATGATGCTACTTGTAAACTAGTCATTTTCTAAATCTAATACGTTTTTTCTTGCAATTATAGTTATGAGTGTATATAATAGCTTATAAGTTATAAACTAGCACATTGTATGATATAATAACGTAAATGACTTAATAATTACTATTGCTTAAACACTCATGAATTTAATATTTTTATCCCAGCGTAGGTACGCGTACTAGGGCGCAAGAAATCATTAAAACTTTTATATCCATGTATACATTATTATGATACATACATGTGTATAGAATTGTTTCGTATGTAAAATCGAACATTAAATTATACTATGAGTCTATAAGTACCTATTAATGAGTACCTAAATAAATAAAACCAAAATCATTAATGACTTAATAATTACTATTGCTTAAACACTCATGAATTTAATATTTTTATCCCAGCGTAACTATATTAAATTACACATTTACATATTACAATAAAGGAATAAGCAGTAAATTATTCATAGGATATTAATATGAAAAATGTCTATAATAATAAATTTTAATTTGTCCATTATAGGTATTAGTCAGTTAATAAGTTAATCTTGTTTAACCCATATCTATAATCTAATTTGTATCGTGTTTCAGAGAAATATTATTTACGTAATACTATTTTTTAAATTTAATCATTCTAGCGTACAACCCAACAATTATTTTTATGATTATTATTTTAATGGTACATTTCCTGCATTTGTTTAAAGTACCTACGTATACACTATATATATATATATATATATATATACACACTATGTATATATATATATATATATACATACATTGCATACACATATTGTCATATTGAGATTTCCATTCGTGCTATTAAAATATACCTTTTAAATTTTAAACATTTAAATTTATTTTCATCATTATTCGCAATTCACCAGTGATTCAGTGATTAATTTTTCATTGTAATTCAAAAATGGTATTTTTTAAGCTTGAGAGTACTAAATAGTAAGCAGTAAATTTACTTCGAAAAATAATAACAACTTTTTATTATAATTGGAAAATCTGATAAAAATAGACGTAATGAGATTTTATCGGAAAATATATTACATTATAATAATTTCATTTGTTTTTTTATTGAGGTACTTAGTTCACCATGTAATACCTATTATATGTGAGTAAAAAATATTCAAGGTACTCTAATACTATTAATATTTTTATTTGCAATTGTTAGAATGTTACCCGTTAAATTAAATACTCCAATTTAATTCTTATTATATTTACTGACAGTGATATGTCTACAAATTTCAATAATATAATTATTATAGCTATTTAAACTTAAATTACTTGTAAATTAATTTCATTGAAAAATATTCATTATTCAAAGTTCTTTATATTTTTCAAATAACGTAAATTAGAACAGTATTGGCTGAAGCTAAAATACGTATCTAAAGTTTTTAACCACCTAATATATATAAAATATTAGAATGAATCAATTTAATAGAGTTAGTTCGTAAGTACTTATACACTAGTAAAAGAAAACTAATTTAGTGAACATCACATCTATTAATCGAATGATAATTTGCGAATAATAATATCAAAAAAATAAATAGTTTTGATTATTACTTTTCTCTGTTTTAGTCACACTATGATAAATCAAACACAATTAATATATTTAAAATGTATAAATTTTTTATCGGCATATAAGTAATTTACAAATGTATAATGCACGTATCCAAAGTTCATATGCGTAAATCCACCCACATATAATTCTATTCATGAATTCACGATAATTTACATTTTGAAAAGTTTTACAAGGGATTTGAGTGTTTGACAAACTCGTAAGTAAATGCCTGATAACTATAAAAGTATTCTTCTTACATATTATTTAATGCGTCATGTATATTGTTTAATGTTATATTTAATTACTGCGTGGCGTATAGGCAAATTTTTGCAAAGGATGTTAGGAAATTATTTAAGGAGGAATAGAAGATTAATTTCTTACCACTGCATACAAAAAAATGAAAATTATAACTTTTAACTATTTTAATCGGGTAATAATTATTCTGATACAACATAGAGGATATATACATGCTATAGGTACATACTCTCGAAATATAATTTTGCCTTTTGGTATTCTTATTTTATAGCCTATTATATTATATTATACTACTTGTATATCTATAGACCACAATTTTTTCAACTTTTCAATTTAAATAATATTATTGAATATAATATGTTAATAATGTTAACAAACAAAAGTCAAAAATCGTGATCAAATGAAGTTTTTCGTATCTGTTTTGTACTTATGATAAATTATTAGTCATTGCCCATTGGTTATACTCTTATTTTAATTTATCAGATACAAATTAAGAAACTTTTATATTTTTGAATACAAACAATGAATTTAATTTAATTTTTAATTTACAACAGAATTATTACACGATAATAATGGTTAGATAACAACAAGATGTAGTTATAGCCAATTAAAGTGGTCACCAAAATTATCAATGCATCGCTAATATTATGATTTCTTGGTTTTGAAATTTTAAATAATTAATAATTGTGTAATATTTCAATAAAAACAATGAATAACAAATAACTCATTACAAAACAGCCGACTAAGAAACAGTGGCTATATAATTGACACAGTTCGATAATATTAGAAAACCTCGACCTTGCCGTGTACCTACATATACTTAATAATTATACAATGTGGTAATATACTTTAAACTTTTGCTATAAGTGTTATTTCTATGATAGACTTTTGGACCCCTCTCAACATTATCGGTCATCATTATATTGATTTAATTTTTTATCATACTTAACAGCTTACTAATGCTATAGAAGATACCGAAAATTGATTGCGAAATAGGCCGATTTTTGTTTTTCATTTCCTGGTTACAAATCACTTGACGTTTCAAAGAGTATAGAGCTGTCAAAAGTCCAAGTTTATTCATTGCTCTAGAAAATCTCTAATGTTATGTAACTGAAACAGTATTACTATCACACTATTACTAAATAATATGTGCAGAATAAAAAAGAACCGGATGGACCTCGCTCTGCTGTACAGTTGGGGGTGGAGTGCACCTCGTTTATAGGATAAGTCATTATTACAATGGATTTATTAAATTTGAATGCAATGATAGGTATCATTGTATACGAATAACGATTCTGAACGGAGTTAATATGTTGATCTAAAATAGGTATATAATAATATAGTATTTTATATTTAAATTGAAATATAATGCAATAGTATGCAATTTCATAAAAATTTAAATTTCAAACAGTCATAACATTTTTTTCTTTAAGTCCGGTAAAAATTTTTTTATATATTTTTGAAGATTAGTTTATGGACAACCTAGTGTTAAAATTTTGAACCTTAAGTATAAATAGAAAATTTTTTATGAATTTTCAACTACAAAATGATTTGCAAATCATCGTGATTTTAACATATTTTATACAAATTTAAAATTTATGGGCTTATAAAAGAAATTTGAGTAAAACGATCTACAATATTATCTAGTTACGATAAGTATAAATTTTAATAAATGACATTGTATTAAATTTTCAAGAGTTTTCGGACAGCCAAATAAATTTTATAGATATTTTAAAAAAAATAACTTACAAAAATCGAAAATTTAAATTGTTTATAAATAAGTCAAAATATGTCAAAATACTTTGAAAACTTAACCGCCTATAGATAACGTCAATATAAACATTTGGTAAAAATTTCGAGTGTTTGCCTCATTTGGTTTTTGAGTTAGAGCAAATTTCAAAACCGATATCATTTGTCAGTCTAGAATTTTATATATTATATTATATTTTACATGTAATTTTATATCAATATTCACTGTTCAAACGCTTATAAAAAAAATTGTGGATTTTAATAATTTTTGAATGACAATAATAACTACTTCTGTGGAATCTTCTATTAAATTTTCAAGTATTTTGTATAAGTCAATTTTTTTTTATCACCGATTATAAAAAAAAAAATGTAAAAAATTCGAATATTTTATATGCCTATAAGCGGCTTAAAAATCAATATAATATTTTTAAAAAAATATAACGCCAAGGAAATACCAATTTCAACAACTGGTAAATATTTCATGTTTCAGCAATTTATACTTTTTGAATTATAACAAATATTTAAAATCGTTTTAGGAAAAACCACTATTTTATACAATTTCGTAAAAATTTAAATTTCAAACGGTCATAAAATTGTTTCCTCTAAGTCCGGTAGAAATTTTTTCAAAGATTATTGAAGAGTAGCTTATGGATAACCTAGTGTTAAAATTTTGAACCTTAAGTATGAACATAATACATTTTATGAATTTTTATCTACAAAATAACTTGCAAATTATCATAATTTTGACATATTTTATACAAATTTGAGGTTTATGGGCTTATAAAAAAATATAAAAAAAATTTGAGAGAAAGGATCTCCGATATTTTTTAGTAACGATAAGTTTAACTTATTATAAATCTTGTATTAAACTTTCAAGAGTTTTCGGTGAGCTAATTAAATTTTATAGATGTTTAAAAAAAATTTTTTTACAAAAATCTAAAATTTAAATTGTCCATAAATAAGTCAAAATATGTCAAAATACTTTGCAAACTTTACCATGTATAAAGAACGCCAATATAAAGATTTGGTGAAAATTTCAAGTTGTTGCGGTTTTTCATTTTTGAGTTAGAGCATTTAAAAAAAATATATTTTGTAAAAACGTAATTTTGCGTAAAATTTCCCGTTTTTTTGTAATTTTTTTATCGCTTTTTTCGATTTGTTTAAAAAGTATTGAAAAAGTTGCATTGACTTGCCCAAGTACCATCTCCATTCACTTTCCTTTCAGAAAAGTTGCTGTATAAGAAAATCGAAGCATTTTTACTACCAAAAAAGGTGTTCTACAAAAAAATAAAAATAAAAAAAAAAAACACATCATTATAACACCATTATTGTAAATTCCATCACTCCGTTCAGAATCTAAAAAAAAAAAAATTAATCTTACATTAGATACTTATTAAAATAAATTCCAATTACGACAAAATTGGTTATGCGTTTGTTTATTTATATATTCAACTCATATTATTATGTATTGAGCATTAACTATAAGCAGTACGCAGTAGGTTTGTAATTAATAAAGCGATCGGCGAGTATTACTTATTTTATGGAAAGAGTTCAAAAAAAAGTAATCAATATACATAGCAATATAGGAATAATTTATCAATCGGTTTTCCTACAAGCCCAATAACATCAACGAATAATTCATAATTTTTTTTGTTGTATAAGATGTAATTCTATTATTATGTAAAATAAATAAACATAATTGTTATACACATGTAGATACCATCATACCAACCAACTTTATAACCTATAGATTTAATTTAATCTTATATTTCTAGCCAAGACTAGAAATATAAGATTAATAATAATGTTTATATATTAATAAATATTTATATAATGTTTATTTATTATAAAATAATTATATATTATAAATTTATATAAAAATAGATAGCGTATAGAAGTATAAGTATAATAGAGTGGTTATTCAATGGTGTTGTTGTATTTGTTTTTGATCACGCTTAAAAATAGCCTTACATATTATTTAAAACCAAAAATTCTATGAAATAGTTAGAGAATCTGAAAATTAAGAAATAGGGTTTGTTTATTAATTTTATTATGCTTTTTATATTTGCGCATCATTACTGCAAAACACGTAGCATATAATATTAAAATATACATATTATATAGGCTGTATTAATAGGCCATAATCATGTTTTCAAAAAAAATGATAATACAATTTGGAATTTACAATGTTAAAATTATGAAATATAAATATAATGTCTTATATACTTTATGCACTTATTCTTATTTTCTAGGTTATTATTACAAATAATTACTTATTAGTAATAACTTATTATGTATTTATTCATTTAACAAGTTTTTTTTTCGTGTCATACAACCACAAGACTAATACGAATAAATGACAATATATCATATAATAAATAAATACAATCCAAAGTATACATAGATATAAATAAATAAAATTAAATAAATTGATTAAAAATTAAGATTAAAGACAATTTGACAGTTAAAATGTCAATTTAACAAGCTTAGTACCTATTAAGTTATTTGATTGAACTTCAATCGTCATGAAATTAACCGATATTTTATACCGTTCAGATATAGGTAGACTCGAAATTAGAAATAAGTTTTGGTTATAATAGTAATACTTATTTTATTTATTCAATATTAGTCAAAATTACATATTTATATTTCTAGACTTGTGGTAGTAGTGGCAGGTCATACACATACGGCGAAGGTCGCATGATTTGCAGATTATTCGCTAGTACACTCATATCAAAATTTGGTTTGAAAAAAGGTGACGTTGTGGGGTTATTATTGCCAAATTTGCCAGAGTACGTTTTTGCAATTCATGGGGCCCTCGAGGCAGGATTAGTCGTCACATTTGTCAATCCACTTTACACGGCTAGTAAGATACATCACGCTATTTATATACTTACTGGCTACTACATAGATTTTAGCAATATAACCGAACTGTTCTTTATTTTTTTTTAGTGGAGGTAAAGCGGCAGTTCGAGAACGCCGGAGTAAAACTTTGCATGACGATATCTTTATTACTCCCGGTTATTCATGAAATATCTCCTAATCTGAAAGGTTACATGGGAACTATCGTATTCGGAGGCGAAGAAGTGGCAAACGAAAAAACCCGCGTATACGATTTCAAAACCGTAGTTTCGGGACAAACACTCGGCGAAATTCCTCAAACATTTACTCACGAAGTTGCCTTATTGCCTTACTCAAGTGGTACGACGGGTCTTCCAAAAGGTGTCATGTTAACACACCACAATTGTGCTATAAATTTAGAACAGTATGAGCACGAAGACATTATCACTTATGAGCCAACAACTGGTAAGTGATGGTGATTTTAATTACAATTTAGAACTTAAATGTATATTCACGATCAGTTTATTTACAGACACATACCAAGAAAGGGTTTTGAGTGTTCTACCATTCTTCCATATATACGGTTTCAACGGGATATTGAATGGAGTCTTATCGCATGGTCTTCATATGATCACTATACCAAAATTCACTCCCGAATCGTACATAGAATGTGTAATTAAATATAAGGTAACTGCTAAATATAAATAATAATAAATACTATTACTATTGTCTATTACCACCTATATTTTACATGCATTTATGTAATTATGATTTAGCCAACTTATCTGTTTGTGGTGCCTTCGTTATTGTTGTTCCTAGCCTCTCATCCATCTGTTAAAGCAGAACATTTAAGCTCAATCAAAGAAATCACTTGCGGTGCTGCGCCAGCATCAAAGACTTTGATTGACAATTTTCTAGAAAAAGCTCAAAAAGATATTAAAATTAGACAAGGTAAGATAGGTTTTGTTGTTTAAAAATATTACAATGATTTATGATTATGATAGTCATAGAAATATTGTGAATTAAGAACATATTGTTATATTGTATAAGTACTGCAGAAACCATACATTATATATTATCAGAGGCTTAAAATAAAGTAGGTAGGTATACTATATATAGCCATATAGGTATGTAATAATATATAAAGATATCACACACGTAAACGTGTTGTAGTAAGAAAATAAACATTTTTTTCTTTTAACTACAACATGAAATACCTATATCTTATTTTACCTTTTCATGCGGTTGGTATCTATGTCGACTATATCTACTTACGGGTGTTGAAAACTTAAATAATTGTGAGCGACAGATACTTTTATAGAATACCTGAATACCTAAAATTATTCATACTTTTGCAGTTATGCACGTATTATGCTATTCATTTATTAGGTAATAATTAATGGATGAAAAAGATGTTAGAAAATAAATAAGTTTTATCTACTGCATATTTTTATACAACAATTTATATTTATAAAGTTACAACTTACAAGTAATATATCAAATAAAACTCTTTTTTAACAACGGAGCAAGGAAATTCGAATAAAATTCATAAATTTTTAACTCATAGTAGCCTTGAGTTATGTGTTTTTACCTTAGGAATACTATCTAAAAAATATTTGTTTACATCTATCATTTCGTGATGTCAACATTTGTCTACTTAAATTATATATAACTGTCAACTGATGACGCATATGACTTATCACATATGAGTTAAGGTTATAACTATGCTTCCATTATCGTGGACCAATAATTTTTTGATATGCCCGTAAATGCAGTGCCGTATTTAGAATTTTATACCCCCGGGGCAACAAAATTAAGCTGCCCCCTACAGGCTACAATTCATAAAGAATGTTATGTAATATAATATACGTAAAGGCAGTTTTAAAATTTGCCGCCCCTAAAAAATTGCCTCTAGGGGCAAACGAAATCGTTGTCCCCTCCCTTTAATTCGCCCCAGCGTAAATGGTGTTTTTTCTGTTTAAATTATTTTAAGCTAAATAATATGTTTTCAGGTTATGGAATGACTGAATCTTCTCCAGTAACTTTATATACTAGAAATAATTTGCCTGAGGATAAAACAGGTAGTACAGGACAACTTATACTAAGTACTCAAGCTAGAGTGATCAGTTTAACTGATGGTAATGACTTAGGACCTCATAAATCTGGAGAGCTATTGGTCAGAGGACCTCAAGTAATAATAATTATTTATAATATCTATTAGTTATTACTGAACAATTAAAAATGTATTTATGATACATTTTTTAATTTTTTTGAATACAGGTAATGGTTGGATATCTTAATAATGAAAAAGCAACAAAAGAAACTGTGGATGAAGATGGTTGGTTACATACAGGTGATGTTGTATATTATGATGATGATGAGTACTTTTACGTCGTAGATAGAACAAAAGAATTAATAAAAGTTAAAGGAAATCAAGTAAGTGATAACTGATTATTCAATTATTTTCCTCTTTATAAAGCAAGTGGTTGAATTGAGGGGGGACAAGGGAATGGAACAACTCTTTATTTTTCTGCATGTGTACTGCTTTATTTTATTCTGGTTACTTTTAGATTCATGTACTTTGGAATGGTAATTGTTCAACTATATTTAGAGTGTGTCTTTATTTTTTTTCCAATTCAACCACTGCCTATAGTTATTAATTAAATAATTGTACTGTAGAATTATAGGTACATACTTATTTTAAAAGTCAACATTTATTTATGCTTAATATTATGTTTGATGAATAAGTTTATTTGGCAAGCTATATAATTTTTTAATCCTTAAATAATTTATTTACTAACATTAATATAATTTTATGGCACACACATTTTAAATGTTCCATTATGTTGAGAGTTTAGACTTATCATAATTTAAATAATTTGAAAATTAATAAGCATTCCTGTAAAAAAATATCAAACTCCATGCTCTTTACTTCATAAAAACTTATATTACCTACCTATAAAGTAGGTAATAAACAACCTTATACCTACAACTGTTTATTGTAGGGGTTAGTATTATTATTAACTCATGACTTTTAAGAAAGGAACTAAAAATAATAGTAACCAAAATTCGGTAGGTATATATTTAAAAAAATATAAATTATATAACTCCAATTTAGAAAAAATGTAGGTTAATTCGGTAGCTTTTTTTGTACAATAAGCAAACTGTGATAAATACTTAAATAACAAGACTTGATTAGCATGAAAAGGTAATAATATTACCTTTATGCTATAAGTTATAACCTAAAACATTTCAATGATTTCTGACCTTTATTGTTCAGTTATTAGTATTTAGCTAAGTTTATGGTTTAATTACCACCATATACACTTTTTTACTATCTCTACAATTGCACCGAAATTACACATTATTCCCTTAGTCATAGATACTATTTTTCACATGAATATTTAAAACATCATAGCCAATTTTCCTTAGTACCAACATGGGTCTATTCTCATTAATTTGTTGCAATATTGCTTTTATGAGTGCAACTATAAGCAGCAGAGTTTTTAACATGTACTTGTAGTAAGTAGTTCATGGTTTTTAAAATAAATTTGAAGACTGTGACTAGTAGTAATACACAGGGACAAGTCAAAAAGTTACATCTTTTTTATGAAAACTGATTAATTTTTAATTTTTAAGGAAAATCATTGATTATTTCTAGAAGAAAAAATGAACACTTTTTTTTTTTTTAAATTAATAATAGTATATTCAAACAATCTCTTTAACGATGATAAACAACTCATGGATATAATGTAAAATTATGACTATTTATATTAATAGGATTTTAAATGGACATTTATTTACTGATAATAAAATATTTGAATATTATTATTTGTAGACCATACAAATCAAAGACCAACATTTAATTCAAAATTAACACTTGAATATAATATAAAATATCATATAGATCATGCATACAATTTTTATTTAAAAACAATCATTTCATAATTTATATTAAAAATAAAGTATAGTATATAATAAATTCTGCCTTAGTAAATTCATTAAAATAGGAATGATGTAGATATAAATAGTTTATTATTATTTAGTTGAAAACTAAGTTAAAAATAAGCAAGGTTTATACAAGTAATATTTCAAGTATAACCTTTCTTTATTACAATAACATAGAACATCAAGAGAAAAATATGTAATGCATAGTAGTATCGCAGTATGCATACCAATGTAAAGATTTAACAGAACACTTAATAATATGATACATTTATTTTTAAATGTTTTGCTAGAAATGGCTTTTCAAAATTTGTATTAGAAAAATACTTCATTCAAAACTACCAAGTTTTTGAAAACTAAAAAAAAAATATGGTGTTATTATTTTCCAAATTATTATTTATTAAAAATTATACATGTAAAAAATATTGATTAATTAAATGAAAGTAGCAATATCTGCAAATAATTTGTACAGTAAATGAAACATCTTATATGAATTTATCATGTACATACAAACATTTAAATTTTTTTAATTTTACCTACCTAATAGATACAATTTCAATATAAACCTAACCAGTCAATGTTTATAATATCATTTAGGTCTAATATTTACTAAGACTATTCACTTTCAGTCAATTTGTTTTCATCCTTTCCTTGAGTTTCTTCAAGTATCGTATTAGATTCAATTGCCTTTGTTTCTTCATTTGTTGAAACTTCTTCTTGCGTAGTAACATTATTATCAATCGCCTCTAGTTCTACATCCATTTCTGTAGAGTTTGTGACTACAGCTGGTATATCAATATCAACAGTAGATGCATCATCTTGTTGTTTGTCATTTTCTCCAACTACTATAGGTTCTATACATTCTTTTTGTACATTATCACAGTTTACTTCTGGTTCCATACTTTTAGATATTTTCTCAACTTCAACATCCATACTTTCAACGCCTTCATTTGATTTGTCCAGTATAGTTTCAGGTTGTGAAGTAGCAATATCTAATTCCACTTTGCTTTCAGAATCTGGGGTTTGATGAATAATTGATCCTTCTACTCGATCATCTTCTGTTGTTATTAAATTAGTATGATCCAATTTATTAACTTCTATAATAGGTTCTTCATGTTTTGGTTCATCGACTTCAAGATTTATTTCATTAGGAAATTCCTTAAGTCCTTCAACAGTATTTGTATGCCCTTCTACTACAATTGGTTGAATTTCACAGACATCAGAGGTTTGATTTTTTGGCAAGTCAACTATAGATTCTTGAGCAACTTCAACAACATTTGTGCTAATTTGCTCTACTTCTTCCGTAGACTCAGTTATCTGAGGTGGTGTATCTTGAGTGATTAAAATTTGAGGAATATCTAGTGTAGGTTGTTCATTCGGAAGGCTTTGTTCGACTTCATTTGGAACTTCAGTAACAATAAGGACATCTTTTTGTTCTATCTTGATTTCATCTTGTTTGGTTTCTGGTGTTTTCATAGACTCTAGCTCGTTCAAAAGACTTTCTACTGTTTCATTTCCATTCAAAACATTGGCATCTGAAATTATATTACTTTTATCAACCAGATCCATGGTAATATCAGATTCCTTTCCATTTTCCCAACGATCTGGAACACCATTGACTATGATTTCTTCACGTTTCGATCTTAATTCACAAGTGCTGACAACCAGTATATTCTTTTCTACAGCACGCATGAATTTGTCTACACGATTGTACTCTTTTCTTGGGCACGACAAAAGCTCACAAAGCCTCTGTATGGTAAATGGAGGACCATTGAATGTGTCAAAACGCTCCAGCAACATGGTCTTCATAGCCTCGTAGTTGAACGGATCAACATTAGGATACGGCGGTATGTCAGCAAGTGTAGACTGGTCGGCAAATTCGGCGATTACATTCAGTATTTTCTCGCGTATAAACGGCTTGACCAGCGACCACTGAAATAGCGTATTGCCCGTCTTAGCGACGTACCTTAGGTACTCTTCAAGTTCTACGGGCACCTGTTGCTTGTACATTTGGTACATCTCCAGCATCTGCATAACTAATTCCGCGTTCTCGATCATTGTCGTCGTCGAAAGCTGGCAGTAACATCAAGCGGCGTACTTGCGTGCGTCGTGTGTCCGGCGTCCACCGGTTTCGGTCAACAGCTCGGGTCGCAAAATCGTCGCACTGAAACACGCGTACTAACGTCGGCAGTCAGGTGAAACGGAAATGCTATTTGCCAGTGCGCGCGCTGCAAGCGTTTATAGTTATAAGACGGTGACGGTAAAGAAAAAATAACCGTAAACAACAAGTTCGTCGGGCACTGAACAATAAATTATAAAATCATACAACAATAATAGATAAGAACGACGTTCGGCAGTGTTCCGCTGCTGCAGACAGGGCGTTGTGCGCATGCGTACGCATCATGGAAACAATCCAAATGTCAACATCGCGACGAGCTTCGCATTCTCGATAAAATAACACTTCGTTTCCGCCTCATACACTCAAACTTTTGTAACTGTCTGATTCTCTGATTTGAACTTTAAATGTTTAAAATATATTTCTATGTTTGTTGCGGTGAGTGCGTCACTATTCACTAACTCACGTACACAATTGTATAACAGAGTATCTGAGTCTGTACTCTGTAATGTGCTGAGTATGCTCACGTTGTCCGTTGAGTCTGCACGTCCAAGCTCCGTGCTCGGTTTTTTTTTTTAATCCAGTGGGCCGTGACAACTTGCAAATTATCGCAATTTTGACATATTTCATAAAAATTTGAACTTTAGGGGCTTATAAAAAGAATTTATGCTAACGATTTTCTAATTTTTTTAATGGCGTTAAGTACAATTTATAATAACCTTTATATTAATTTTCAAGATCTTTTGGACAGTCAAATTTTTTTATCGACATTTCAATGTCTATGAATAGGTCAAAAAGAGTTTAAAATACTTCGAAAACTATATTATGTATAGAAAACGATAATCTATGAAAAAATTTATAATTTAATTATTTTAATTTATAGTATTTTATAATCATTTGGTGAAAATTTCAAGTATTTACGGTTTTTCGTTTTTGCATGAGATCACTTAAAAAAATTTATTTTGTCAAAAATGATTCTTCCCAACGCTTTTGAAAATGTTTAAATTTTGAGTTTTTGAAATGCCCAACTGCCCAAGTACCATCTACATTCACTTATCTTTCAACAAAGTTGCCATGTAAGGAAATCAGACACAAAAGAAATAAATCTTTGTAAAATAAATACATTCCGACATTCATCACTCCGTTGAGAAAACTAACCTATTATTTAATACCCGTATGCGTTGTCTCCGTCATAAAAATCTATAACATGGCAAATCTGTAGTTCGGTAGAACCGATTTTGTGTTGTTAGCTTTAATATTAGAGTAATTAATTACCCTATTATCAGTAGAAAAGACACATAAAATAATGTAATTTAATGTTATTCACTTTAAGTTTGATAGTAAGTCGGATTACTCTAATATTAAAGCTAACAACACAAAATTAGTTAAATTGGATGCAAGTTTGCTATGTAGTAGGTACGTTTGTAAGACGGGAACAACGTATGCTGGTGTGATATCCTCTTAATATTCAATAATAAATCTGTCTATAGGTGATGTATAAAATTATAATGATATATATGTCCTATACACAGTGATTTAAGTGGTAGAAATGTTGAGAGGGGACTATAATCACCAAAAATTGAGGACCTTTCCCTTACCAAATTTTTTTAGGTACCCCATACCCATGATGTCATTTTTTCTTACACATATTTGTCTATTAAAAGTTTTATGAGGTATTGAGGTATAACCACTAAAAACAAATCTTCTAAAAAAAAAAAAAAATGATCCTACGGTTTATTATGCCTGATTTGTAAAATTAAATTACATTATTTAGTATAGTGTTTAAAAAAATAAATTTAAATTTTAAGTCTTAAATATTTTATTAAAAATATAAATAAAAACTAATTTATACTGAACAATGCATGTTATATAATAAAATAATATCACATCTCACTTGTTCAATAATATATTTCATATAATAATATATAAATTGTTTATTGTAATTTATGCGATAATGACTAATTCTGTTTAGCATACCCCAGACTTAGAAGACTAAAATTAAAGAAAAAGCATAATCTTACTTTAAATAAAAAGGGAGACTCCATTCTCCTCCATCCTCCCCACCTTAGCTACTGGCAATACAAAATGTTTTATGACTGAACTAATATTTTATTAAAAATAAAACTAATTTTAGTTATTTGAAAATATTCATGAAATTTGATTACTAATGAGTTAAAACAAAAACAGACAAAATATATTGATATATTGAAAGGCCAACAATCGAAAAAGAAGTATGGTATTAAGATTTTTATAAAAATAATTGCTTTGCCAAATAAGATTTTTTAGTACCATTATTATTATGTACCTATCTATACATTATATATTTATCACAAATGTTTTTATTTAAATTTA
The DNA here is from genome assembly GCA_025469195.1 of Chaitophorus viminalis. Taxonomy (NCBI): domain Eukaryota; kingdom Metazoa; phylum Arthropoda; class Insecta; order Hemiptera; family Aphididae; genus Chaitophorus; species Chaitophorus viminalis. The sequence continues at coordinate 92,082 of JAIPRK010000345.1, read as the reverse complement.
ATGTGTTGGCAATTATTCCAACTATTGAAGATATTTAAAGAAGTTTATTTTTTATTTTTAGGTATCTCCAACTGAATTAGAAAATTTAATTATGCAACTGAAGGAGGTTGCTGATGTGGCTGTTGTAGGTATACCAGATGTGTTGTCTGGAGAAATACCTAGAGCTTTTGTTGTAAAGCGACCTGGTTTGGACATCAATGAAAAAACTATTATGAGCCATGTGGAAAACAATGTAGTGGCATACAAAAGATTGACTGGCGGTGTTAAATTCTTAGATATGATTCCACGTAATCCATCAGGCAAAGTATTGAGGAATGAACTTAAAGTGTTTGGCAATAATCCGAATGAACAAAAACAATAACTGATTTTAATCGAAAAAAAATATGAATTTAAAATGATACATATATAAATATTTATTTATCACTAGTGTATGTACCTGTGTATAACTATTTATGTATGTAGAAACCGATTTATATACTTACCTAATAAATTATACCATTTCTGTGAACAATGAATCATTTTGTTTCAAAAGTTTGCAATTGTCATAGAATAAAGACAAAATTATTTATTCAACTAGACAAACTTGATAATCACTTTCCACTGAAGTTTATTTTGTGTACCCTACACTGTAAAATTAGTAATCATTGTAATATTACAACTTTAAAGTTAAGTCCCACCATCAAATTCAGGCTTCAACATGATTTTTTTTTTCATCAAAAATTCGAATAGAATTGACTAACAAAATAAAGGTATCTTATAAATAAAGAATGTACCATTTGTTTTATGATTAATTTGTACACTGAGTCAGTAAATTATTTTATGTTTTCATAATTTTATTTATAGTTTTTGATATATTGTTGCCAATTTGTTATATTTGTTACAAAAGTAATTTTATAATTTGTAATATATATATAATATTTATATTATATTTTCTCTTAATTTTAAATTATATTTTTATGTAATAAAAGGTGTTGTTAAGGAATGAAAAAAAATTGTCAATTTTTATATACCATAAATCCTCTTATAGTTTCAATAAAAAGTGAATTTTGTCATCTATTAAAAACTAACATTTTCCAAGAACTTACAAAATAAAACGCGCTCCTGCAAGGTATTGGACATGGCTAAACGCATGTTTGCGTCACATAAAAACACTTAACAGCACATTCTCTCGAACATTATAAGGTTGCGTTTGTTCGGGTAGCGTCCTCTTAATTGTATAAATCAACCACTTTGAAATACTTTATCAATTTATTGGAAAACAACCAATTCTTTATTGTGACATAAGATAAAAAAGATATTTAACACTAAAACAAAAGTTTTAAATAGTATTGGTGAGATTGGTGGTTAAAAAATATTATTGCATTTATCTAAGAAGGACCAGTTTTTTGCTTTGTTTAAAAAAAAAAGTACCAAGATACTACATTGAAGATGAAAAGATAGAAGATTTTAAATATTAAATTATAAACGTTTTAATATGTTTTAACAATGGCATAATAAATACAAATAAAAATAAACACATAATATTAACAATATGATTTTCTAGAGTATATGCACTATTCAGTCAAATTTGATTTTAGAAAACTAAAAGTACTTGTATTTTTTAAGATACTAGCAAAAATATTTTTATTTAAACTTAATAGAACTTAATTGATTTAATGTTAAATTATAATATTATAAGACTATTTTAACAAATGTTATTGATTTCATTATATTGGATTAAGATATAAGAATAATAAAAATATTAATTCTTATTTTAAAAATCTAAATAATGAATTAATTTGATGAATGTTGCCAAATAATATTTTTACTTATTAATAAATTATAAATTTTCCTAGTTTTGTTAACATCAATTTTAACCAAACTCCTTGCAGTTTTTAAAATTATACCTTTTGATTTTTCACATTCATTTATAAGTAGTTCTTTAAATTTTAAATATGATTCAGGTAACATTTTAATTAAAGCACACAGCTCTCTTTCATCATTATCAAGTTTTTGGAAACCTGGAAGGTTGAAAACATTCATACGAGGCTTTGTGTTTTCTATAATTCTGTGTGTTGAAGAACCTGATGGTCTATTTTTCAAATTTTCTTCTTTTTTACATTTTAATTCTTCATAAATACTAATTTGAGCCATTTTTGTCAAACCATTTTTACGATATTCAATAAGTTTATGAAGTCTAGCTAACAACTCGTATTCTTTTTTTAGATTAGTAACTAGAAAATCAAAGGCCACAGGTTTCAGTAAATGTGTATAACGAATCAATTGTTGCATCATTTCTGGTCCTAGTACAATCTAAAATTAAATTAGATATTACATTATATTTTATAGTATATTCATTTAAATCATTTAAAAATAATGAAAAACAAATATATATACCTCCAAAGATTTTATCCATAGTTGATGTCTATTATATTCAACAAGACCATAGTCTTTCACAATTTGCCTTCTTTTATATCGTTCTTGCAGCCTGTCAATAAAAATCTCAGCGATGACTTCATTCATTTTTTGTTGGATTAAATTTGATTCCAAACTAGATTTTGAATCTTGATCAATCCATATTGGTTCATTTAATAACTGTAAAATATCTTCTGCTTGATCATCATACTCTTCTTCAAATGATCCACGAGCTGGATTAAAACCCGCTAAGCGTATAGCTACCTCATATTGATGATATGACTCTAGAAAAAATAAGGTAATTAAAGTTTTTTTAAAATTACAAGCTTTTAAAATAAAAATGTCTCCAGGTTTGTCTTTTAAAACAACTCGGTGTATTACAGTATTGAATTACCATAATAGTAGGTTCTTCATACTTTATTAAGTTCTAGTGTTAAATGTCTTCAGTTCAAAAGAAATTATAGTATAAACATTCTTATAAATACAATAAATAAAAAAATATCTTATTTTGTGTCTAATAGGACATATTTTCCAAAATATAAAAAGAATGCATCTATTTTGAATATTATCTAACCGAACCATGAATAATAAAGCATCATTGTTGAAATAAAATGGAACTAGTGGTTTTACACCAAAAGGTTAGTAAGAGTAAAATAATAATTATGTTTAAATTTAAAATGTTAAAACCTATTTAAAGTGATATTTTTTTAAAAATCGAATTTGCATTAATAAACATCCTGAAAAAATATCAAATGGAATATACAAAACAGTAATTCTATAGCTAAATTTCAGACGGAATTAAGAGTAACCTGAGTAACATTTTAGTTTTTAAATATCATGTTTAATATAATGGTATAGGTAGTTTAAGGACTGCTCCAGAAATCAGACTTGAAATGTAAACGAAAAATAAATAATTATAATAATAATTTATGAAAGTACCTTCCGAATCCAATGAATCGCCCAAAGTTTTCGAACTACATTCTATCGCTCTATCAAATTTATGAAGTCGAAACGCCTTTTTATTTAAAAGTTCCAGTCCTTTAATTTTTGGATAAAGTACAAAATTCTTAAAGTAATGGCATTCACATTCTTCAGATGATCTACCCAATTTTTGAGCAACTTTTGCCCAAGACATTGTATTCATAAATGTGTCCAGTAATATAATTTCCTCATGAGCATGCCACAAATGGTCACCTATTTGAACAGCATTAGATAGTACTTTGTACGGATCGGTGTTTTTATGAACATGATCTTCAGTGCCTGTTGCGAAACACTGAAGACAGATGCTAACGTCTAGCTTGACACAAGCATTCTTATGGCACTTGATGAAAGTGTGTTCATGCCACAAATCTGTGAAACAAAACCGACAACACAACTTTTTCTTTGAAAACATTTTACTTTAGAGGGTGTAAAACTGGAACAATATTAGTATTCAACACCGAGCACTACCAACACCATACAATGATTTGACGCGAAATAATACTGATCACTTAAACATATAAGGACATGGCTGGTACAGTCGACATCAAAGTACCTAAGTATCAAGTAAGAAGCAAAGGCAATTTATAAAATGTTTCACGAATAATCAATAATAATCGATAATATGAACCAAAGGACATGAAGTAATAATACTAATAAATAATAATTATTAATTACACAAATATAATATAGTATAAGTATACAAATGTATGAAAATATTAAAAACAAACATTACGGCCGTTGATAACGCATGTAGCAACTTGATAAGAGTTGATATGCTGCTATCTATGGCTTAACCTCAAAAAAGCGTTCCGCGTTTTACCTCGTTTCGTACTTCAACGGGTAAATTGTTTATGCGCGCCCGTGGATCTTGCCGCGCTTTTCTGAAATGATTCGCGGAACTTCAAATTCAAATATTTTTTTATTTTTTAATTTTTTTTTAAATTTCGTTTTTAAAATGCAAATCGATAGGCGTTAAACAGTGTGGTACCGATCGTCCTACAACGATACTCCAATATAACTCAAAACGAACTCGTATTATACGTTTCCAACGGGTCGACAATCGCCGTCTCGAGAAATGCAAAGGCAAGTATGGCTTTATAGACCCGGAAGTATACCCGGCCAGTACAAATCAATGGTTTTTCGACTGCTGACCCAGTCCTCGAATGTCCCGAGTTACTGTCGAGTCGAGAAACGATTGTTTATCGATTCACCCGATATGTTGCGTGGGTTGGGAAATACGTAGGTATATAAATATTATGATGCGTATACACACAGAGTAGGTTAAAGCATTACATCGTATCGTCTCGTTTGTGCTGAAAACGCGAAAAGCCCGAGATATCCGATTTCAAATCGTTTCAGCTTCTACATCTGTGCTTCGGAGCAAATCATTTTTTGTTCGAAATCAGTTTCACACTATTTGACTTCCCAAAAGGGTATAGCCGTATAGGTACATTTTTGGGATGAAGATTGCGCGGCTAAGCGCACACCGACTCAACAACACCTAACACACGGATCGTTATTCAAATAGCGCAGAGTCAAAATAATCGAACGAAACTACAGTCCGTACGTAGAGATGTGTAGACTGGAGATACGTCGTTCTATTACACATCTCGGTTTGACGGCGGAAAACAATAGTGAAAGTGAAGCCGGAGCGCGCGCAATTTCCACGTTATCCGATCATGGGTCATTATATACGTTTCGGTATACGAACACGAATTTGAATGTACAATTTCGATTGCTGTTCTTTGAAAATAATTTTTGCATTTTTTTTCTCCCCCCGTGAACACTTTTTTAAGTACGGACCACCATTTTCCCGCCCGTTCGCAAACACCGCCAAACATTCGTTATCAATTGAATGCTAAAGCAAGCTTGATAACGTTCGTCCCGTCGACATTTTTGTGTTACTGTAATATTTTGTTGGAAGCGTTTTTTTTTTTATTGTGCTTGTTAGCCTTGTTCACGATCGTTTTTTCTCCATCACTCGCCATGGATTCCGGTATCATATATGCCATGTCTCCGTCGTCTTCAACGACTTCTTACGTGGTCGTCAAACAGGAAAACGAAGCTAGCAATCAAGTCCCCATTGTTAACATGGCCCCTATACCAACTTAGTACGTATTCACATAATATTTATAATAGTAATATTAACAATATGTTATTGAATCGTGTTATTCGGGATACCATAAGTAGTGAGCTTTAAACGTGTCCTTTCTCGAAAATGGTCTAAAAGCCATATAGTCTTAAGTTGCTTGGCATGATTGGCGTGCTTTATAGAAACCCTCAAAATGACTAAGCAAATAAAAACTTGAACGATCTCCATGTTTTTAATTCAATTACGAACGCTTAAGATTTTTAGAAAATATTTAGAGAGATAATTCAAAATTTTTAAATTTATGCCATGTTTTACAATTTCTGATGAAAGTACATGGATATTTATATACATTCCATAATATTTGGTTTTATGTTCATCGATTACCTAATTATCTGTTTTCTTATATTTAAAAAGTTATCTTTTATCCTTAATAGTGTATTAAGTATTAGATTGCATATTAAATCTCGTAGTTATTATTATGACTTCTGAAGGTATTTAAAACCAAAATGTATTTACAAGCAAGTTGTTTTCCCATTGATACTTTTAAAGTTACTTGTTTAGTTATATCATTCTAATTTTTACTTAAATGTAGTGTTTATTTTACCATGGAAATAAAGATAAGTTTGAAAAATATCATTAATCATTGCAACTCATTTATTCTTGTCGCAAAGAAGTATTATTATATAAAATATGTAGTGACAACAAAAGATAAAATCTGATGTTTTTTACTAACTTTTTTTAGCCTTAAAAAATCATATTTATAAAGTACTCAAAAATTTATCTTCAATTTACACTAATTAAATTTGTTTCTTTGCTTTAATTAATGAATGAAATGAACCATAAGGCTGATATGTATAGGTATATTTATTCCTGATATTACATGTTAAGTAATTCATATACATTTATACATATCTGAGTTAATTGAATTGTTCGAAAAAATATCTTTAAATATGGATTGAAGAATATGTTTATATGCTATATCTTGGCTCATTTCAATGAATTAAAAAAAAAAAAAAATTACATACTTAAATTCAAAGGCCAGTGTTAATACTTAAACTTATCCTTAAATATAGTCCTTATGATTGATTCATTGCATAATTAATTAAACATTGATTTTAATTAATTTGTAATAACATTGAGTGTTTATAGTTTTAGAAGTATGTAAAATATATATGTGTAGTATTATTTATTTTAATTAATATTTAAATCAAAAACCTGTTACCATTTATTTAAATAAATTACATCTACTTGGTGTGTAAGAAGTTCTTTATTTAATCAGTTGTCATCTAAGAATTAATGAATATTGACCATGTATAAGTATAATATATTAATATCTAGTGTATTAACAAACATAGATAATAAACTTGTATATTAAAAAGCCATTTATTTGAGAAGAAATAAATAATTAAAGTAATTAGGTAAATGTTTTATCAGTTAAACTAATTCTGTAAATAAACTTGAGTTCAATAACAATCAGGACCTTATTAGGGGGGGGGGCAAAGTTTAAAACTGTCTTGTGTATTATATTATGTAACAATATATATAAAATATTCCTTGTGGGTTGAAGGAGGTGTCTCAATTCTTTTACATTGGGGAGGCAAAATTCTAAATACACAGCCTTAATAATAATGTTATATTGCTTATAATTATTATATGTATAAAATTGAGGGTTATGAGAGTTAATTTAATTATTTTTCTAAATATCCATTAAGTTTAATATTAATTGATTAATTAGGTATTTACTATTTTGTAAATATTCTTAAATTTAGTTTAACATTTTTATCCTCTTTGTACCTACATCTTGTTTTTCTTTATAAACATTGTTGCTAATTTCTTTGATCTAATAATATTAATCAGAGAATGTCAAATTTTTTTTCATTTTATTTTATGAAACAATGACTTAATACACAAAAACATATTTGTAAGTAAAAATTTTATAAATTTAACTTTTACAACTAGTATTCATTGATACCTAAATAATAATATAAAGTTCATTTTTAAAGCCAATCCTTAGCTTATTTATTTACATCCTCTAAAATAAAATACCTTGGGAGATTGCCATGCCAAACGAAGGGGATTCTTCTTCGGAGAATATGGGCTGAATTCCATATCATATTTATGTGTATTTATGTATCATATTTAATTTGATAGTAAAAACCATTTAAAAATATTACAATAGATATTGAGTTATGTTATTCAAAGACCTCTGGTTTAATTTTAGAATGTTTGAGGTGCAGCCAGTGCAGGTAGTCTATAGACTAGGTAAACATAAGATTTTATACATATTCATGTTTCATACTTAATATTTTAATATTATATTTAAATGTTCAAATATGTTTAGGATTTATGTAGATAGGTAATATTGTTTTCTGAAAATTGTTTATTTCAATTTTACTGAATTTTTAGAGTGAACCTTAGAGAAATACACAAATTTTATATTTTAAAACAAAATTAATTATTTTAGAAATAATGATAATGTAAATTTTGTGTAATTTAAAATTTTTAAAAATATTAATTTTGATATCAGTTACTTCTATCACAAAGTATGTATGTGGAATAATATTAATTATGCCAATAGACCTTTCAAAATTGGTTTTTAATGTAAAGTTATCACAAATCATTTAATTAATTTTGAAATAGAGTTTCAGTACTTATTAAATTAAATTTGAAATTATAAATTTATCCTAAATAATTTAATTTTAAAATTAATTTCGAAGTCTTTGCTATAATTAAATATAAAATCATATTTATACATTTAAAGTTAACTTATATTTTATTTTATTGAGTAAGGAAAGTTTTATATTACTTCATTTTAAATTGGAAGACTTTCCTAGAACAACACATTTATAAGTATTTACACTTGTTTGTACTTCTTTATGAATTATACTAATAAAAAATGTTTATTTTATACATTGATTTGATCCATAAATATTTGTAATCAAAAATAAAATATTTAATTTTAATTTTTTTTTTTTTTTTTTAGCAAACGAAGACGAAATGAAAAACCTGGGAAAGGTCTACGGCATTTTGCTATGCGTGTATGTGAAAAAGTGCGTAGTAAAATGGTAACTACTTATAATGAAGTAGCTGATGAACTTGTTGCTGAGTATCCAGAAGGTAGTAATGCTGAACAAGTAAGTTAAAAATTAAATACCTATTTACTTGTATTTTGGAAATTTTAAATGAAATTGTATTTATCTTAATTAAAAATAAAGTACTGTTACATGATATATTTCCCTTTTTAATTTAGTTTAGAAAAAATAATTTAAGTAGGTACTAATGAATATAATTATTTTTTATAGTAAAAAATATGAAAGTAGTATATACATTTTTCTGCTTAGTAAAATCTTATTATGAAGTGATTCAAGGAAGAATCAATTATAAAACTCCTATAATGTATAACATGTATCAAGCTTGAATTTATTATTTAATATTAACAAAGCCTCTTCTTAAATATAGTTAAAAATGTATCTTACTGTTTTTACAAGTATTATTATAATTATTTTTTATTAGTACGACCAAAAAAATGTTAGAAGACGAGTATATGATGCTTTGAATGTCTTAATGGCCATGAATATTATATCAAAAGAAAAAAAAGAAATTAAATGGATAGGACTGCCAGTGACTTCAATGCAAGAGCCATCTACATTAACTCAAGAACGAGAAGATATAATAGCTCGACTTAATGAAAAACAAGCAGTTTTGGAAGAATTAATTATTCAAGTATATATTTATATATCAGTCTAAATAAATAATAATTTATAATTTGTATTTACTTTAACATTATATCATCAAGTATTAAATATTAATTTATGATTTTATGTTTACAGCAAGTTACTTTCAAGCAACTTGTTGAAAAAAATAAAAAATATGAACAGATACATGGCCGGCCCTCTTCTGCATCAGTTCTTAGTTTGCCATTCATTGCCATTAAAGCTGATCCTGGTACTGTAATCGATTGCAGTATTTCTCAAGACAAGTAAATTATTAAAACGATTAAAATTTATACCAAATATATTCATTATTTTTTATTCCAGGAAAGAATATTTGTTTGGATTTAGTAACAGTTATGAAATTGTAGAAGATATGGATTTATTAAAAAGCATGAATCTTTCATTGGGTACATAATATAAATACTAATATAATTCAACATTGTTAATCCATATTTTTTATATATAGGTCTCAATATGGGTTCTAGTACTGCAGAACAATTAGAACAAGCAAAATCATGTGTACCGATGAAATTACATGAATTTTTATCACGTAGGTTTAATATATTTTTAGTTGTATAAACTATTACTTATGTAATAATTGCAAATTTTAATATATTAGGAATAGCAGTTGAATCATCAGCTAGGGAAGTTGTAGAAGAACCACCAACAAAAAAGTTCAAATCTAGCTAAAGTGAAGCGACTTGATTGACCAATGCCTAATAAATAATTATTAGGAATTTTCATTGAAATTACTCTATTTTTACAAAATCTTATCTTAAGTTATGTTAATTTAAGTTAAGTCACATTGCTTGTTAATGCATGAACAATTTTGGTGTTATCGGTACAGTCTATATATTTATATATATATATATATTTTTTTTTTTTTGCGAATGAGGATATATAGTCATACAGATTGTTTTCTCTCTACACAATTCTTGTAATTATATGTTGATACTTTTGATGTTTTCACTCTTAGATTTATGGAATTAAAAATATTGTTTTGCTGTTTTATTTAAAGTAAAACTATATCAAACTGAAAATATGATACTTAAATCACTTATATCTATAAGCATGTAGATAGTAAATTGTATACCTAGAATTTTTAACACTTAACTGTTTTAATGTAAGTATGAATTGTATTAATGTATCATATATTGTGAGAGAGAAAGAGTGAGAGTATTATGTGCCATAACAAGGACTGTATAACGTTATGGTATAAAAGTATTTTTGTTGATTTTTTGAGGTACTTATTAATCACGCCTGAATTTACCTTGCATTGTATCGATAATACCATTGTGTTTTTAAGAAAGTATTAAGTTAACACATAACATTTATGTTTATACAAACACTGAAATATATGTAATACACTAAATTTCATGTTGTATTATACATTTTGTATTTTTTTTATAATATTCCTTTAGTTTTTATTTTTAAATGTCAAATATAGGTAAGTACTATGCTGTTATTAAATAACATACAAATCAATTTAAAAAATTTACTTCAATTCTCTTAAAGGTCTTGGGTATTTCAAAAACCAGAGTTTGTTGCTTGGCTTTATAACTATAGGAATTTATACCATTCATCAGGGTAAATTAAACCTAGGGGATATGTGACTTAAATTTTAAACAAAGTGAGAAATATTTGATATAAACTTTTTTTTGTGAATAATTTTGATTATAAAATATGCACCAACATTTTTATGTGAGACACTTGATTTATTATCGGATACATAAGATAAAAGTATTATAAAGACATTTTTTTTTGTGGTGATTTATTAATTATTTATACGAACCAATGCTGGTTTGATCGATATATTCAAAATTGTTTTTCTGTATTTTTACCATTTTAGTGACCTATTACACATATGTATCTCACAAGCTAGGTATTTTATTTTAATTTTTTGTTGTTATTTACTAGTTAGAAAGGTGAACATTTCTGTAGGCTAAAGTTATTTATAAAATACCTTTTAAAAAGTAAATAAACACCATATAATTTTAGTTATTTCTTTGGAGTAAAAATGATCTTCGAAGGCATTTATATTGAAGCCTTTATTTTAGTAACTATATCTCTGTAAAAAGTTCTTTTACTGATCATTATTTATTTTTTTGTTAACAATAATTCTATAGTTTTCAGATTTTATGCCATTAATTTGAACTTAGATTTTCTTTATTGAATATATTATTTATTGTTTTGTAATTTTTAATTTATGTGTTACATTAAATAGGTATTTGAATTACAGTAATGGTTATATCAAATTATAAATATTTCAAAATACATGTACATGGTTTCATTTTTGAAATGCCAGGCACTTGATAAAAATAACTGATATATTTGTACTGCAGACCCCATTAGTACTGTACTTATCTTATTGTGTCCTGATAAAAAATGGTTGCTTTTATATAAAGAAAAAACAAATTACAGGTACATTAATTTAATAGTTATATTGTGATACATAGTATAGCTTATTATCTTGATTAATTAATTATTCAAGTTAACATGCTAGGATATTAAGATGTGCCGTAGTAGGCAGCTTACTTCTGCCATTTAATAGTTTTTCTTAGGAACTTTTGTATGCTGCCCAGATGAAACGTCGGTCAAACGTTACTCCTAATAGTAGTGAGCACTTTGTTGCAATGGGAAAGTTTGGTACCTAATTAAGATTTATGGGAGAACATTCTAACAAATTATTATTTATACGCCATGGTTTGAATGCATCGTATGACTATTTGAGGGTCTGAATGGGTGACGAGGAGAGCTTTATTGTCTGCAAAATGTCTTACAATGGTGTTGGTGCTGATCAAAAACAAATAAATTGAACAGCATATGGGAGCAATTACTGCTCCTTGTGGAACCCCGCTTCAATTTCGGCGATGGAAGATAAAGAACTACCCTAAAAACCCTACGGAGAAGTATTTTTCCTCTAGACATGATTTATTTAGAAGAAAGAATGGGAAAGTCTTACTTTGAGCAATATGCCCTGATGCCAGACGCGACGGGATCAAATGCCTTCTCCACGTCCGTCGGGGATGACTCCCGTACAGAAGAATGGTTTCTTTTTTAAGGAGAATTAGATTTTATCGGCTAACCTGCGAGTTTGCAGTACGACTGTAGAATGATTTTTTCTGAATCAGACTGTCAACTGATAGTGGGGCAGAGAACTATTGAGTATCGATATTCGGTAGTATGCGCCTCAGCGTGATTTTTAAAAATATGGAAAGTTGTTTGTTGGTCTAGGTACCAGCATTTTTTAAACTTTTTTAACCCTTTTTGATGTTCACTATTATCGTGAAACCCCTACTTTTTTCTTTTATTTATGTTAAAATAAAAATAATAATAATTTCATGTAAAAATATTGTTACCAAATACTATATTTAATTATAATCGCTGATCTATACTACTGGGAAGATTCCAGAGGCTTGCCTGGTATTTTTACAATTTTTCATAATATTGAAATTTAAAAAGAACGGGTGGGCCTCGCTTTGCTGTACAGTTGGGAGTGGAGTGTACCTCGTTTATAGGATAGGTCATTATAACAATGGATTTGTTAAATTTGAATACAATGATAGATATCATTGTATACGAATAACGATTCTGAACGGAGTAAATATGTTTGTCTAAAATGTGTATATAATAATATAGTATTTTATATTTAAATTGAATTATAATGCAATTTCGTAAAAATTTAAATTTAAAACAGTCATAAAATTTTTCCTCTTAAGCCTAGTAGAATTTTTTTTATATATTTTTGAAGGTAAGCTTATGGACAACCTAGTGTTAAAATTTTGAATCTTAAATATAAACAGAAAAAATTTTATGAATTTTCAACTACAAAATAACTTGCAAATTATCTCGATTTTAACATATTTTATACAAATTTGAACTTTATGGGCTTATAAAAAAAATGTGAGTGAAACCATCTCTGATATTTTTTAGTTACAATTAGTATTACTTATATTTAATCCTTTAATTCATTTTCAAGAGTTTTTGGATAGCCAAAAATATTTTATAGATATTCAAAAAAAAAAAAAACTTACAAAAATCGAAAATTTAATTGTCTATAAATAAGTCAAAATATATCAAAATACTTTGAAAACTTAACCATGTATAGAGAACACCAATATAAAGATTTGGTGAAAATTTCAAGTTGTTGCGGTTTTTCGTTTTTGAGTTAGAGCA
>JAIPRK010000345.1:0-78626 GCA_025469195.1 Chaitophorus viminalis | reverse complement strand
TTATATACACATTTTAGACAAACATATTAACTCCGTTCAGAATCGTTATTCGTATACAATGATATCTATCATTGAATTCAAATTTAACAAATCCATTGTAATAATGACCTATCCTATAAACGAGGTATACTCCACTTCCAACTGTACAGCAAAGCGAGGCCCACCCATTCTTTTTGTATATGTATCTAATGGTATATTTGTTGTGTTATACGTGTATTAAACTTTGTATAGTATGTCTGTATTTTACTATATTAAATATATGTTACATTTTTATATGGTTTAAAATTCAGAATTATTTATTAAAAAATAAAAGATTTGTATGTATAAAATTCAATACAAAACTAACTATTTTGGGTCATGCCTCTCTGAAAATAAAAAAAAGTCTTGCCTTAGATAGTATATAGTAATATAAGATATTTAAATGTTAATAAGTTAGAATTTAGTAGTTTAACATCGTTGTATAAAATAATTTTATACATCCCTTATAATACTATGTTAAAAACGATATTTATAATATATAAACTCATTAGTTCACTATATATTTGTAATTTTATAGGTATTGCATATTTTACTTTATAACACATATTTATATTTCATCTCGTGTTATTCAGTTTTCTTAAATACGGCCTCGTGTGTGTTAAAATGTATCAAATTATTTGAAAGTGGATAAGGTTAAGATAGAGTGTAGAGGTAACAATTTTAATAGGCCTACAATTTATACAGATAAAACTACGATCAGTCGTTATCGTTTGCGGATAAGATTTCAACGACTAATAAAATGTGTGGGTTAGTATTTTATTGTTTGTAGGATACTTTTTGAGAATATAAACGAAGAGCATAATACTGAAGACGATGAGATACTCAATTTCAATAATTTTACCTAACAATAGTTATTCAGTTTTACTAAACGCAATCGGGGTTTCAGGTTGGTGAATAAAATTAGCGGGATGACCATTTGACCACACGTTCTTCCATAAATTCGTCGACTACATTGCGTTGACTACATTGCCGGACAAGCCGATATTTATTGAGTAATAATAACTGTATATGGTAAATTATTATTAAAATTGTTAACTGAACTGCAGAACATATAATTCGAATTTTACGCTTGCATTCGTTTATCATCCATGTGTGTATAAGTAAAATATATTAAAATGTCACCGCCGACGATGGTCATAGGCTGGTTTGGAATTTGAACAATAGAAATGCATTTTTAATGACCTATACCCGATCACTGTCAATATTGATTCGATGTGTCACTACCGTCAACAACAGTATGAAAGTACACACTGGTGCCTGATAGTATTAATCATAAACGTCGAGTTCATAGTCTGATGGAAATAATAACTTAAATAATAATTTTAATTTCTTAAAAACTATTCGATACATTTCTTTCTTTAAATATAATAATATAATGGTAGGACATCGCCCACCGCGTTCCGTAGCACTAACCGTATGCATATATAGTATTTAAATCATATTTACTGAGAATTAGTGGCCTACTTAAACCTGAACTTGGGGGGGGGGTGTTTAAATTTTTTAATTAATATATTGGATGACGTGATACCTGAACATAACAAAACATATCGTACATTTCAATGGATTACTAATTTTTATTCGTGATATTTTAATTGTCATGTGATAATAAATAAAAATGTAATTACTACTTAACCATATATATATAAAAAAAATTTAAATCATATAATAAAAAATAATAATAGTAATAATAATTTAGATACTTATAATTTTTAAAACATTAATTTTCTATTTTTTTCTAAAAAAATATCGACCACTTCACTACTTTTTATTGGTATTTCTCTGTGAATACTTAGATGACATTATTATTATTTTTATCCACTTATCCATTGTATATATACTATATTGCAATTAACTTAAACTTTTTAATACAAATATAGGTAAAATAGTTCATAATGGTCGTATGCAATTGTAGTTTCGTTTGTAACTATTAAGTTTAATATAGTTCAATATATTATTATATATTAATAATAAATAATAAATAATTTCTCCCAAATTTATATTTGAAATGTATTTTACAAATATAAGTGTAAATGCATATAATTCTGAGCCTTGATAGTGATCACACGTACAATCACTGCTGCACTTAAATTATTGTATTTTTTTTTTTTATGGGTTAAAATTGTGTTTTATTAATCGGTGATTATATCAATAAATTATTCAATAAGAGTCACTATAGGGTTATTTGACTGATAATATTAACGTTAAAGCTGGCTTAAAAAGAGATTCTGGGTTGATTTTTTTAATATTCAGCTACCTACTAAGTGGGTATCCTATATTTCTAGGCTAGACAACTAGTCATTTGTGTAAAAGATTAGTATTAATAGAAAATCTCTATTACTTTTATAGTATATATTTTTATATTTCTATGGACACCAATTAAAGCCAAACCTGTAAGTCTTTGATGGGACATTATGACAGCCATATTTTTAATCTGATGTAACATTGAGCATAATTTAGAAAGCAATCAATAAGCAATCAAATAAATATTGGTCAAAATTATTATTAATATTAATAAAATAAGTAGGTAAGTATACACAAAACCGATTCAACAATGTCCAGCGAAGCAACTGTCCCAATAACTCCTTCCTCCTTTCAGGTATCTAAGATGTTCTATTTATATTTTACATTTATCTATTGATTTTTTTTAATTAAACACAATACTTACATTAAAATGAAGCGAATTTTGTGAGAAACGCCTAACCAGACAGCATTTGTGAAAATATGTATTTTACATTTCTATCAATCAATTTCATTAGTAAATAGGTATCACTTGTAAAAATTTGAACTAAAAAAAAAAAATTGGCTTCATACTTAGAAAAATTATTTTTTACACTTGAAACGTTTTTCTACAAGATATTGTTTTCTAAATTTAATAATGCTAAATTGTTGAGGCATTTAATCTGTTGTTGACAGTATTAGACCTTAATTAGTTTTTTATTATTTTTAGAGTTGAAATATATCTTTCACCATAACAGTTAGTTAATACAGCTGAAAGATAAATTCTGAAAACAATGCTTAAATTAGGGAACATATTATTAAAATTATTATTTTTTATAAATAAAAACATGAGTAACACGGAGTGATTTTCAGTATTTCAAATTTCTATATCCTTTGATATAATGGCTGCAAAACGGTACATAATAATGAAGATAGATAAGGATGTAATATTATGATATATTTATTCTCCGTGTAAACTGTAAATTACAAACAAAACATTTTAAGTTAAGCATTTACGAAAATTTGGTTGGAATTGTGGACTTCAGCATGTTTTTGGCGCCTTTTAAAATTAAACGCTCTAGGCAATTGCCTACATTGCCCATACGTTAATCCGGCCATAGATGTATTCACCGATTGAAGAATCCTAAAAATATTTTCGAATTTGAACGCGTGTAGCGCGCGACTAAACGCGCAGGCAGTTGGTTTTTTGGGTTCCTAACCTACCAGGATCCCATCCACACTTCCATTTCAGCACTGCAGCACCACCACGACGATCTAAGATGTACAATGTACTTGAACGTATTATAGTAGTGTTGATGTCATTTAGATTTGACGTAAATCAATAAATCATAATACATAAGCATAATAGATTTGTAACCTACCTATACACTAAGCAGACATATATTAATGCACTTAAAGATTGATTAGGTACACCGCCGTTGAAACTAGTCTGATTAGATAGCTTTATATTATTATGATTTACCATTAGTTGAGGCTTTTGAATTGTTCAAATGGACGCACTATATAGAAATGAAAACGCATAAAAACATAGAGATAAATGTATTATATATATTACCGCCTTACCGGTGATATGACCCGTCGTTATATGCATAATGCCTAAAATTACTACATATAGGTAATATGTATTTAGAGTTCTACATTTCCTGGGCATTAAACAAAAATACAAAAGTGCCAAAAACCGATTAAGCAATATATGCGGTATTATCGATTATAGATAACTTTATAAATAACAATAACTACACTTGCATGTAATATCTGCGATTTCGAAAAATAAGTATCTCTGTTTATCGGAATACAAGTGGTGACATGTAAACATAATTCACATAAATACATGTTTGTGTTCGCATTATGCAGTACAGCAACATTAATTTCATCGAGGTGTTATTACTAATTGTATAGTGAAACATAAAATTAATATTTCACATTGAATTAATACATTAAAATCGTCCAAATGTAGGTACTAATAATAGTTTTTATCCGTTAAAAAATATGAATAATTAATAGAAAATATTTTGAAAACCACGGCAGGATTTCAATACCTAAAAAAAAAAGGAGCCAAAAGATTTTTTGTTCAGTCAAACGATGTATACGTCAGTACGTCACGTAATACTGCCGATTGCATGTGCTTGTAGAATAATAATAATAATAATAATATAGAATAAATACGTTCGTTCAGTTACGTTATTGTAACGGCGGAAAATGTACGTTACGATCGAATTAAAATGCGTCATTACGTGATGGGGCCCTGGTACGTACACCTGTACTCCGTGAGGTAAATAAAGGCCTATTTACACATTTACGATTTACCGGTCCGTGCCTGACATTTTAAATTTGTTTACATGGGCTACACATGAATTGCGTTCCGAAATAAAATCTTTGATAATTAATTATCATTATATATAATTAACTAATATTATATATAATTAATTAATATTACATTAAAAAAAAGTAATAAAAATCAGGTAGTATTGTGGGTAGGTAAATGTGGTATGTGTGCTAATAATACTGATGAAAAAATCATATAAATACTCATATTGAGACGACACTGAACGGACACGGACAACGGATATGAAACGGCAAGGTGTAAATCCGAAGTACTGAAACTGAACGGACGACACTGAACGGATACGGAACGGACACGGCCAGGTAATGCATGTTAAAATTAATTACAAAAACAGAAATATATTTTGATTGGAAAAGTGAACTTTAGCATGTTTTTGGCGCCTTTTAAAATTAAGCGCTCTAGGGCTAGGCCATTTCTTACATTGCCCATACGTTAATCCAGCCATGGACGAGTCCACCGATTGAAGAATGAATATCCTAAAAATATTTTCCCATGACAGTCACGTGTAGCGCGCGACTAAATAGTGAACACCTACATGTAACACAGATGTTCGAATTGCCCTGTGTGTAATCCACTTAATAATTAGTTAACTACAAGTTACAACTAATGTACTATTGTTTTATCTTGTGGTTGTACACTTGTTACCAGCTAGTGGCTAGTAGCTTCTGACTACTGAACACAATGGCTTCCGCTTATATCAATATTAAAATATCTTTTTGTGTGTTATTTTCCTATATTCATAAAAAATATGAAACTAAATTATTCCCCACCCACCACCCAAAAAACCTGAGAGACGGCGCCTCTCGATCACCCCCTTCGTCACACCACTGACTATAATAATAATTTCACGAACTCGGCGAAGAAGACGAATAGGCCAAGTACAAACACAGTTTTATAAAGAATATCAGCTGGCTTTTAGTGTTAAAATCAAGTGCATAAAATTAAAAACGAAAAAACACGTAGCATAGTGATTCTATTTATATAATTGTAAATTATAAAAATACATTACGTTCAATCTTTGATAAAAAAAATCAAATAGATTTTGAAAGACATAAAACGGTGCAGAAAAGTCGTAAAATCTACAAAAGCAAACACAAGTTCAATCAAGCATATAATATACAGAAGAACCGTGTTTGAGTAAAGCAGATGAAAACATCAATCCTCAATTTATCAACAGCAATTATGAGTCCAAATACAACGGGAAAGTCATCTACGTGTGACCAGTATGTGATCCCATATTTAAACGAATTAACCCATTTTATTGGCATAGGAGAAAATCCTTATTTATGCGACCGGTGCACGAAGGCATTTCCTACGGGTGGAAGTTTGTTAAAGCATTTGAATTTTCACACTGAGGAAAAACCTTATTCATGTGAAGTGTGCCTGAAGTCATTTTCTCAAAGGGGCAATTTGATAGTTCATATGCGAGTTCACACCGGGGTAAAACCTTATTCATGTGAAGTGTGCCTGAAGTCATTTTCTCAGAGGGGCAATTTGACAAGCCATATTCGAATTCACACCGGGGAAAAACCTTATTCATGTGAATTGTGCCTGAAGTCATTTTCTCGGAATGGCGATTTGACAAGCCATATGCGAGTTCACACCGGGGAAAAACCTTATTCATGTGAAGTGTGCCTGAAGTCATTTTCTCACAGGTGCAGTTTGACAAACCATATACGATTTCAAACTGGGGAAAAACCTTATTCATGCGACCGGTGCCCGAAGGTATTTTCTAACAGTAACCTATTCCTGTGAGCTGTGATAAAATAGTACATGACTGTTTTACATTACAGAAAAGCACTTTCGTTTGACATGTGCCCGCTGTGTCATTTCTGTCAGTATATATATACAATATATATGTATCACCTGAATATCCACATATAATACGAGTTTGAAAATATTTACTATTATATTATAGACTATTTTCATGCAGTGACACACGTCTGTATTAATAATTGTTTATAAACAGATTTATCTTAATAAATATCTATACACAAGTGTAACTGCTATTGTTATATAGAACATTATATCAATCCGAATTTTAGTTATTTAAATTTTTAACGAAATAGTAAAAAAAAAATAATCGTTTATACCATATAAAATACTTTAAATTCTTCATACCTAAATAATCGATGATGAAACTGCGTTGACAATTTACAGCTATTTAACTGTTGACGTGATATCAATTTAACTGAATTCTGAAAACAGTTTGTTAAGGTTAAATTTCCAAATTAATCAACTAAATCATTTCACTATTAGTAATAATCTAGGAGATTCTACTTACCGAAAATCGGTCGACATGATATTATTGTCTACGTACGTATTGTGGATGAAATGCGTCTGTAGAAATTTGACGGTGACTTGACAGAATATCAAAGTTGACCGAAACGGTAAACAACATGTATATATGTTGAATCGCATCAGCTGTCTTGGATCTAGACGTACGTTTATATCAAATTGGTTATCTAGCTCGTGACGGTAAATGGTGACAGTGTTTCTTGAGGTAACTTTGAAAAAAAACCGCCGATTTTTGCCAACCGCCAAGTCCCTTCAGTTTCTTTATTCAGAGAGAATCTTAAAAGGCATGTTTTTGTTAAACAGCGGGTTACAGCGATTTATTAACAGCAGAAATAAATGGACAAAAATATCTCTTTTAAAAAAACCTAAACGTTAAATTGAAATTCTGATACTTTTATCGTCTTAAACACATAATACCATATATTAATACGTAGATAAATTAAATTTTATAAATAATATTTTTATCAAGGTAAATCGTTGTGTGAAGCGTGGAACTTTACACGTATAAAACAGGCATTGACGATGACCATTATAGGGCATTTACGATTTACTATTTTCAATTGCTCAAACTAAGGCAGAGGACTTGTAACTAAAAAAAATCTAAATATGCAAGCACTTATGCACTTAAACATTTTGTCAGCACTTTTATTTTGAAGTATTAATAAAATAAATATCATTTAAAACCTAAATGTCGTAGTTATGGTGTACGACGTTAGATCGTTATCTATAAATTAATAATATTGAATACAGAAAATGAATATTATTGACCTCTCGACGATCCCCTGCAAGCACTTCTAGGAAAAATGTGTGCCCGCGGACAGACAAAAAACCATATTGTACCACAAAACTTAAAAAGAAATACATTTTATCCAAACAAAATTGACTGTATTAGTGTATTGTTCGAAATAAAAATGTCAGTATGGAAAAAATCGATTTAAATTAGTTGTATCTCAAAAAGTATAAAATTGCATATAAAGTTTAAAATATGCCCTAAAACAAAAAGAACTCAAAATATGCATTTATATGCAAAATAAAATTTCAAAACTAGCTTTGTGAAAGCATGAAACGTATTTGTTTCGTACCCTTATATTTTTGCGACTGTGCAAAACAAATATGTCAATTTTATAAGTCCTTCTGCCCTACTCATAACCTATTGAATAATTTGAGTAGAAACGTACAACCTATTCATAGAATTCAACATTTTTTTCAAATTAATAAAACTTATTTTTTGTGTTTTGTGCTCTTTTAAATAAATTGTGTTATAAGTCGTTCACCAGCATATAATCAAATTCTAAATTGCCATAACTCTGAAACTAATAATTTGCAGTAATTTATTTTTGGCACCATAATTTTTAAAACGTCGATTTACCTGGGACTCAAATAAAAAATTTCCGAAATTCGCGGGGTGCCTAAACTGCAATTATACCAATTAGACTGTTGGTAGATATATATATATATATATACATATATCTCATATTTTTCATAATAATAAACAAAGTATTTTATAATTTTAGTACCATAAATAACTACCTAAAAGCTACAACAATAACTGAAATGTGTATGATGATCAAAAATGATTTAAATTCTGAACGGAGTATTCTTTGATTTTCTTAAACAGCAAATTTTCTGAAAGGAAAGTGAATGTAGATGGTACTTGGGTAAGTCAAAAATCTAACTTTTTCAATACTTTTTAAAAAAAATCGAAAAAAACGATAAAAAAAATTACAATAAAACTGTAAATTTTACGCAAAATCACGTTTTTACAAAATACATTTTTTTAAAATGCTCTAACTCAAAAACTAAAAACCGCAAACCCTTGAAATTTTCACCAAATCTTTATAATGGCGTTTTCTATACACGGTTAAGTTTTCAAAGTATTTTGACATATTTTGACTTATTTATAGACAATTTAAATTTTCGATTTTTATAAGTTTTTTTTTTGAAATATCTATAAAATTTATTTGGCTGTCCGAAAACTCTTAAAAATATAATACAAGGTTTATTATAAGTTATACTTATCGTAAGTAAAAAAATATCGGAGATCGTTTCACTCAAATTTTTTTTATAAGCCCATAAAGTTCAAATTTGTATAAAATGTGTCAAAATCATGCTAATTTGCAAGTTAATTTGTAGATAGAAAATCATAAAATTTATTCTGTTTATATTTAAGGTTCAAAATTTTAACACTATACATAATCCATAAGCTATTCTTCAAAAATCTATAAAATATTTTCACCGTACTTTAAGGAAAAAATGTTATGACCGTTTGAAATTTAAATTTTTACGAAATTGCATAAAATAGCGATTTATTCTCAGACGATTTTAAATATTCTCATTTATTCAAGAAGTAAAAGTCGCAGAGACTTGAAATTTTTACCAGCTGTTAAGATTGGCATTTCCAATGTGTATTATTTTTTTCAAAATATTTTATTGATTTTTAAGCTACTTACAGGCATTTTAATTATTTGATTTTTTTACATCTTTTTTTTACAATCGTTGATAAAAAACATTTGGCTTGTACATAATACTTGAAAATTTATTAGGAAATTCCACAGAAGTAGTTCTTACTGTCATATAAAAAATTATTGAAATTCGTAGGCACAATTTTTTTTTTATAAACGTTTGAAAAGCAAATATTGACATTATACTTCAATTTAAATATAACATACTATATTATAATATCCTATTCTAGACCAACATATCATCTTCGTTCAGAATCGTTATTCGTATACAATGATACCTATAATTGAATTCAAATTTAACAAATCTATTTTAATGACCTATCCTATGAACGAGGTGCACTCCACCGTCTCCACCTCGAACTGTAGAACAGAGTGAGGCCCATGCCGTTCTTTTCATTAATAAAAATAGTAAATACCAACTTGCTACTTACTAAATCCTAGCTCCTACTGCATAGGTAGATGTCTAATAATAAAATGTGAAAAACTCGAAAACCCAGGTGTATTTGCTATAAGGGGGTCTAATAACATTGAGTCGATTGTCAATAGATCTGAGATCGTAATTCGTATTATTCAGGTTGATAATAATGAAAAAATAGCTGATTACCTATCTCAAAAACAATAAAGCAGGATTGGATCCGAAATCCGAATCAACGAATTGGATCCGTGAATCCGGATAAACGGTATGAATCCGAAATGCGGATAAACTGATTGATCCGAAATTCGGATTAAATAATTGTAGTCCGTAATCCGAATTGGTCAAAATAATGCTCAGCACTATTGTATACTATAATAGACAATATCTATACTGAGAGCCCAATATCAGTTAGCATCTAGTATATTTAATTAATTGTTATTAATTGATTAATTCACTCACAAACCTATTTTCTGGATAAAAACAATACTACAAACAATTATCCATCGATCTGTCGAATAAAAATATAAAAAAAAATAATAAAACTATCAGTAATAAATAATTTCCGGAACTCACGTGTACCGTTCAAAAAAAGTTTAACTTCCCGCGCGCGTACTGGTAACACACACTGTTTTTTTTTTGGTATGTTTTTGGCAAGGAGTATTTTTGCTGTCTATAATCTTTTCAATAAGTAAGTGTTAAGTGGGAATTACAAGTAATTGAAAATCCTATGTCATCATGTAAGTCTAATTAGACATAATTATCAATTTTAAGACGCCCAAAGGTGGAAAAAACACCGATAATCATCCATAAAACTTTCGGAGATAAATTTTATAATCATTATCATCATAGTATTATACGTGTACAATGTGTACACATAAATATTATAAATACTATATTTATATAATATGTATATATTTAAATATTTTTTTTAATAGTACCTATTAATTTTTCTTTAATAAAATATTAAAAAATTGTAATATTACATTCATAAATCCACAAAATAAAACTTTACATAACCAAAATTAATATGCAACATTTAGTAATAATAATAATCATATAATATAAATTAAAAATTACATCCATAAAAATAACTAGTAATTTCTTGTGGTATACAGTTCTACATAAAAAAATTATTCACATTAAGTATTTAGTACATAAATAAATGTATATATTAATATTAACCAATGTATATAATATATAAACGTATGT
This sequence comes from Chaitophorus viminalis, assembly GCA_025469195.1. Classification (NCBI taxonomy): domain Eukaryota; kingdom Metazoa; phylum Arthropoda; class Insecta; order Hemiptera; family Aphididae; genus Chaitophorus; species Chaitophorus viminalis. Next base: position 67,621 of record JAIPRK010000345.1, on the reverse strand, counting down.
ATAGATGTATACACTACACATACATTATGACAAATGTAATAATATAGTTTATCAGAAATTATATATGTATACAATATAATAAAACGAGATGCCAATTTTATAACATATTTTCCAAAAATAAAATTTAAATGTTAGTTAAATATGTGAATTACCATTCTTAAATGTTCTTATTTTCCAAAACATGCAGGGAAAAAAATATAGACTATTTATAAAATTGTAAAATTTCCTTTCATTTGTAATAAAAATAGTAAATATAATTACATTTAAAAATATATTTTTAGTTATTTATTAATTGCTTGAATTTAAATTCTTTTGAAATTTGAGAAAAGATGAGTCATGTATTGTTACTAAAAAAATTATAAATAAATAAAAATATTTATTTTTCATATTAAAATAAAATTAGACATAAAAAGATAACAATGTTATCAAATTCAATTGTATTAAAAATCGTGCGTATAAATCATTTACGTTTTAAGTAATAGAACTGTTACAAAAATAATGGAATAAAAAATTGTAGTCCAATTTTTTTTTCATATCATTATCACATATTATAAGATAATTTTCATATAACCTTCACATCAGAGTCAATCTTTACATTATTTACACCTTAAACGAAAGCGTACAAATAAATAAAATCACTGCATCAACACATATTTCATTACATTAACAATGTGAATTTCCCTGCGTTACATACTTAAAATAGACAATTAAAAACTTATAATAATAATTAAAATCCAAAATGGTCAATATATATTGTTGCTTAAAAATGTATGCAAATTAATAATACATTAGAGATATACATTTAAAATTACTCTCTTAAACTATTGTCGTGTAAACATTACACTAGACTTGAATAATGAAAAAAAAAAAAAAATGATAATAATAATAATAATAATAATAATAATAATACATATCATATACAAACACCCCTATTAGTTATTACATATTATACTTTGCAATGACCCAAGTGTATTGCGGAGGTAACTATATTAATATATTAGGTAATTGGCAAATATCACTCTAAATGTCAAATTTTGCAATAATAACACCAAATGTTAGAATGAAATTAATATTGACATCAAATACAGAAGCAAGACAATTACCTAGGATAGTGTAGAATGTGTTTAACGTTAGGGTGCATAGTAAAAATATATTTAACCTAACTACAACTAATAATATCATAATTATTAAAATATTGATGTTTTGAGGCCAGAAAAAAAAAATTATATGTACACCTAGGAATAAAACTGGTGAAACTTGACTTCCCTATAACCTAAGTATTAAGGCAGAAAAAATAATTGTTATTAATAACAAGAGGAACTTAAAAAAGAAAACGCGCAACAACAATAACAGTAAAAATAATAATAAAAATATAATAATAATGTCAATAGTAAGCAAAACAACGATTTAATATTGTTATACCACGATAAGAGAAGTAAGTTAAACATTCATATTTTTGAATAATTGAAGTTTGCATACTATAAAACGAAATACAAAAATGTCAGTGTTAGTCTTTATTTAATAATATTGTTAAAAAATTAAAAATAATAACCAACTTAATGCAATAAGCAGAATTTCTGAACACAATTAGGATTCAAATCCGGTTTCTTGCCGCTATAATTTAACCAAGTGACAGAATCATTTAAATTTTACCAAAATAATCAATAAATGGAATCCAGTATAATCAATATGGAGAAATTTGAAAAACTGTAATAAAAACTGACATGAGATAATTTATACATTACATTGAGGTGCCAAATTCATTAGAGGAAATCGGTGGTGCATTTTTGTATCATGAATGAGTGTCGTCAATCACATTTGAATTTAAATAAAATAACTTAAAATACCAATTCTAACTGCTAAATGGAATAGTACATTAATTATGGATTTGAATTATTTAAAGTATATTGAAATGTTTAGTACAAGCATCATTGATTAACTTGTAGAAAGACTAAAGAAAAGAGACAAAAATAAAGAAATAAAAAGTGAAAAAAAAAAAAATAATAATAATAATATTCAAAATAATAATAAATTTATATTCTATCAATAATATTAGTAGGAAGACATTTTGTTGATATGTAGCCACCATATGAAATGCAGACATTAAAACGATCATCATAGTTGTTATAAATTGAAACGTACTACCGATCTAACATATCAATAAACATTAACAAATTTTTATACAGCTTGATAAAGTAACAAAAAAAAAAAAAAAAAAAAAAAATTAAAAAAAATATTAAAAATAAAAATATAAATATGGTGTTTGTACAATAATAAGAGTAATAAGTAATAACTAATAAGAATATATTTTGTATTTGTTAGTGAAAAATAATATAAATAGCTGTTAACCATTTTTAGTTTTATGTATAGTCAATAACAATGCAATCAATGCTTAATATACTCATTGAGAGCACAAAAATAAGTTAAATATGAAATTATGCTATCTATGACTGGACTCCATTGAAAAGTTATTTATAAATACTGATTTTCATCAAATATTGAAAAACAAATGTAATAGGCTAGCTTAACTGATGTGAAAACTACAATAAACATTTAATTTACAATTTTACACTGGCAAGTAAAACAAAACAATGATTAATAACTCAACATTATTTATTAATAAATAAAACAACGTGTAATATTAAAGCCTACTCATACTCTAAAATTATTTTATACACCTATTAAGTAAAGTAGGTAGGTTTGTACATAGTTAAATTGTTAAAATACTTTTTACAACTAAATTAAATAAATAATAAACTAAAATACAAATTAAAAAATAATAACTAAAACAAATCACCCCCAAATTATAATTTCTACTTCCACATAATATTATTCTGAAAGCAATTTTTGTAAAAGAGAAGATTTTTGGTCTGATCCATTGGTGGTTGAATTTGCACTACTAGTTCTGGTAGATTCATCTACTGGATTCTAAAATATCAACAATTTCAATAAAAATACATTTCTTAAATGAAAGATAATTAACTTACCCTTGTAGGAATTCCTTGTGGTTGTGGAGAAGACGAACTCATATCTGAATTTAATCCAGACCATTTGGGGCTTTCGCTACCACCTAGAAATGATCAATGAAAATTTTATGTTAGCAATTTATTTCAGATATATTATATATTACGTTTCTATTATACCTGTAGGTATGTCAAAATTTAAACCTAATGAATCGAGTTCTGGGGTAGTTACATTTTGCCCAGGTAATAGTTGGCTAGACAAACGTGTACCACTTTGTTGTTGGCTACGAACACCTACAAACGCTCGAAGTTCATTCTTAGTAAATTCAGTGACACCGTTATTTCCACCTAAATAGATTAAAAGAAAAACATATGTTTCAATTTATTTATGATACATTATACATATTGAGTCATAATAAAGTTTGTATTCTTTCTCACCAGGAATTTGGGAATTGGCAGTTGTCATATTTATATTTCTAGGCAGCCGATATTGTGGTTGCTGTTGTTGTTGGGGTGGGCAATTAGTATTGGGCGGTACGTCTGAATTATAACTAACAGGGCTAGTTAACACGCGATTAGCTCCACCAAGACTTTGTTGTTGATTGATAAAATTTTGCCTGACATTATTATTGTTGAAACCACCAGTAATCTAGATTAAAAATGAATTGTGTTTGCATTTTTAGTATGTACACAACAATTATTAAAAAAATATATTTATACTTTACCTGCAATTGAGCGTTAAGCATAGGGTTTTGTTGTTGGTGCAACGTCAATCTTTGTTGAGTCCACACTCCAGGTTGTTGTGTTTGGTTTATGTACAAACTTTGTGTTTGCTGTTGCTACAATAATAACATATATAGTATATTATTATATAATACACATAGGTATATAAAATAACTAGATTGCTGACTAAACATTAAGGACCCATAAGAGATATGAATTTTGAGATAGAATTTTTGAGGACAAATTCTACAAATTTTTTGGTAAAACGCAAACAATTATTTAGCATTATTAACACATGACTGTCAAGCTTCTGAAATATTTATGTAGTCAGCTATTTAGTTGTTCTATATATCTGTGATATAATATAATATAATATAATATAATATAATACACTGGGTAATTATCAGGAAAATATAAATAATTTAAATTACTTGATTAACACAAGCGTTGATAGGATTTTGATATTGAGAATGTGTCGTTGGAGACATTCTGGATGTAGTTTGTTGATTAATTTGTTGCGCTTGGGTGGTTGTTTGAGTTTGTGTAGTAGTTCCATAGCTAGAATTTAAGTTGATTTTAATTGTGGTGGCAAATCAAATGTTTACTCAATCATTTCATATAATATCCTAAATTAAAAATTACTTTAAGGTTTTTTTTTTTAGCATTTTCCTGTTTTATTTAAGTTAAAACATAAAAAATACAATTATTTTATATCAATACATTTTAAATTCATTTAAACTAATATTTCAGGTAAACATAAATTGGAAATTTGTTCAAAAATCTTATTTTATTATGACTGAAGTTCTCATTTATTTTTGCTACTTACTTTAACATAGGAAATGACTGTTGAGTAAGAGTTGAATATGGAGGTTGTCGATTAGATGAAGGTGAGATCTGAGATGAATTGAGCAATTGGCTGCCGGAAGCAGCATAAACGGGACTTAATTGTGATTGTGAATCAGGTACACTCGAAGAACGCTATAACAAATGATACACATTTTATTAACATAATCCTTGAAATATAAAAAAATATTATTACTTGTAACGCAACATTAGGTGGGCCAGTATTATTTAATAATGAATCTATCGTTTGTAAAGTTCTGGTAGCATCTGGAGATGGCAACGATGCAGCATTAGTCGTAACTACCATGATTTTTTGCTGCTGCTGTTGCTGTAAAAGTCTTTGCTTTTGTTGTTGCTGTTGCATTAACCTTTGTTTTTGTTGTTGTTGTAATAATAACTGTTGTTGTTGCTAATTAAAATGAAATACAAAATTTGGTTTAAAACATATTTAAATAAAATTACAGTAGTTTTTTGAAAGACAAAAAATTATAAAACAATCTTTTTCGTATAGGTTTAAACTAACCAAAGGTGGCGTTTGAACATTTTTAGGATATGATGGTATTCCAGTCAATCTAGGTTGTTGATTAAACCTAAGGGATGTTTTTTGTTGTGGTTGGTATGCTGGAGGTGGAATAAATTGGTTTTGTGCATGATGATTGTTGCCAGTCTGAGAGCCATAATTCAACTAAAATTGCAATATTCATTTTTATATTTCTAGATATAGATTATAATTATCTTTGATAAATATTTACTGGTAGAGGCGACTTCACTGATGATTCAACTTGCATTAAAGATTTTTGAATAGCATTAACAGCCATTTTTTCATTCATTAAGGGATTGAATGAATTTTGGTTGGTAGTGCTTGGTCCAACTGGGATGGGTGTATTTGTAGTTTCTAAAATGTTGAATAAGTTTAACAGAGTTAAATTATCTGCAATGTATATTAAAATTACTGTATATTCATTTGAATAAAACTGTAAAAAGGTTTTTACCAGGATTGACACTCATTATCTCCATAACTTCATCCAACAATTCTGATAACTCAGGATCTGAATTAAATGGTAAAGAGTTACTATTCGATTCATCCATGTTGCCCAACTGAGCACTATAACCTTGCACTGTACTCGCTGAAGATGTAACTTGCCGCATTTGTTGTAACTGAATATGGCTTTGACCTTGAATTTAGGAATAAAATTATTATTACCACATAACAAAATAGTATGTTTATATAATATTACTAGTGTTTATAACTGTTTATTTATAAATTATTTAATGAGATCACGATTAAGCTGAAATCGGCCAAAATTTTGAAAATTCACACACAGTAGAAATAAGAACTATATTGTTATTTAAGTGAATATGTTGTTTTATAATTAAATGTATAATAGGTGTTATATACATAGGTAGTTAATATAATAGTACTTTATACATTTTTGATTTCTGCCAAATATTGGCATTTGCTTGTATCATTAGTATGATATACTTTAATAACTCAGGAGAATGTAACGGTAAAAGAATAAATTATAATATTAATTACTTTTTCGCAGTAAAATTTGTTGGTGATTTTGAACCTGGGTTTGCTGTATGCTTTGAGATATATTCATTGAATGTTGACCACTGTTTATATTCCAGTTAGAAGCTAAATATCAAAAATTAAATAAGTCTCAGTAATCATTAATCAATAAATAAAATAGATAAAATACAAACCAGATTGTTGTGATTGATGCTGCTGTTTTATAATAGTAACTAATTTGTCTTGTGGTGTAGCTGAAATAACTGAAGCAGGTATTGCTGGTATAGCAGTAGGAGTTGGATCTTTGGCTAATAATGAAGCGAGCATTTTATTTTTTTCGCGTATAGTTCTATTGGTAACTTGAGCCTGAGAACCACTAGGGCTCGATAATGACTCGAGTACTGATGGTCCTGAATTTCCACCAGAGCTATTGGTGCGTTTTAATGGCGGATGATCATTTTCATCGTCAGCACTTATACTGTTACGTTTACGACCATGATTATGACTATCTGGTGACGTTGGTGGTATAATACGGAAACCAATACTATTTAAAAGTGAATCTTCGTTTGAGTGATCGTTTTGCTATTAAAATAAACAATAAAAATTAGTATAAAAATAAAGCATTTAAATAAATATGCAACAACAATAACAACAACAATAATGATAATAATAACAATTATAAAAGTAATAACTAATAATAATAATAACAAGTTGTCTTAGACTTTGGAAATAATATAAAAAAATGAATCAACCAAAAACGTGCACACACAACAAATTATTTTTTACTAGAAATTTACCTCAAGCATGATCCCATGCTGCCTAACATTATCATCATCTTTCAGTAATTGTTGAAGAAGATCATTTTGTTTTTTAACACCTGCTCGGGCTTCAATATCTTCATCCTCGCTTTTGTCATTTAATAACTGCAAAGTTCTATGATAAATATTTGTAACCCAAAAATAACCGAGACTACCAAAAAAGTAAAATACCTAAGTACTTTGCAGAATTTAATATAATATATTAAAAATAAATTATTTCCAAAATCGTGAAAAAATTTAAAAAAAGTTGGACTATCTAAAAGTTTTTTTATTTGATAAGTACATTAATTACTAGTAAAACACACCTTAATCAACATGATGTTATTATTATTGCTTGAAGTAGCACTATTTGGAGTCGAAGGAGCATCATTGAAGTTATTATGAGATGCCTGTACATTAGGACTTGGTGGAGTGCTGTGATGAGCCGAATCATCATCTGCACCTTGTGAAGCCATGTCAGCAGGGTTCAACAACCCTTTTAATATGTTATGGTTATTCTTTGTCCCATTATTTTCATCTGATAAACTATCTGTTCGTTTTGGTGTCAACAACAATGATCGTAATCGAGCTGATTCAGTTCTGTCAACACTATTAGAGGAGTCATACGAGTCCTTTGGTGAAGATATGAGCGGACTGAAAGGAAAAGAAGAATATTGTGTTTGTGACACAGGAGTACAGGGATTAGTGGACACTGAAGTAGCTGGGCTAGGTACTGATGTTGTCCTAGATGGTGCATCAACAGAGCTTGTAGATGGTTCAGACCACTTGTTATCTTGTAGCATATCACCAAACGTTGTTCTTGAAAATATTCCGAAATCGGAGAAACTGAGGTCAGTTGATGCATTCATAGTACAATCATTATTACTGAATTTAGATTCAGATTGATTATTTCCCACACTATTGACCATCAGTACATCAGCAGCTTCATTTAATGAGGTACTTAGTGGGTCTGCTGCTGCTGCTGCTGCTGCCGCCGCCTCTGCAGCTGCACGAGCAGCATTCTTCTCAATTATAGCACATACTTCATCATCACTAAAAATTAAGTTTATGCTTATTATAAGTATTATACAATAAGATGTTAATATCAAAATAAAAGTAGGATCATGTATAATCATTAAAATAAATATTTTATTTAGAAATTTTGAAAATTAGAAAATACATTTTAATTTAAAGTGTGGTAATATATAATGGTTTGGTCATATATACTTTTTTACTTTTATTGAGATTAAAATTAACTATTATAATTTGTAAGTATAATATTATATCACGTGGGATTTAAACCAAAATGTTTTATTTGTAAAAATACAAGAAATACTGTGTTTTTAATGTTTATTTAGCAACTATTATATTTATTTTTAATTTACCCAATAATTGAATGTGCTGCCATTATAAAGTCTTCCATTTCATGATTCTCATTACTTCTGAAATACTTTGATTTGGTTTGAACGTTTACATAATTATCATCAACTAAATGTAATTTATAAACAGGACTTGTATTGTTTCCTAATCGTTGGGTTTCTTGCAAATGCAGGGTGACTTTGTCTATATCATTTATATGACATTTGTCTTGTAACATTCTGCCAACTAAATTATCCTATAAATATCAATAAAATAAAATAATAATTAATAATATAATAATATAATCATTTAAATATAATTAACAAAATATTTAATCATAAACCATAAAATTACTTTATGTATGTGTTGAGCATAATTTTCAGATACATCTTTGAGGTCCAAAGCCAGGATTTTCCCATTTTTATCAAGTTTAATTGTAAATTGCTCTAAAGGTGGACTTAAATGTTTTTCATCAAATGAAACTCGTCGTGCTATACATAATAAATTCTGGCTACTGCCATCTAAACTTTCCTCGTCATCAACCATTCTACCATTAATTTTTGTTGACGATATCTAATTCATTTCAAATTTAGTAAGTATATGTTAGCTATAGCTCATAGATAAATTGTAGTAAATAAAAGTTACCTGTAATGTCTCGTACTTGGAGACTCTTGTTTGTTTTTCTTCAATAGTTTGATCTTGATCAGATGGCGATTTGATTAACAACCGGCAATTGAAATTTGTCGTAATCCTCTGATTCCAACTGTTCCCTTTGGAACCAGAGGGCGACGGTTCCATAAGAGGAGTCGTTGGTTGGTCAGAACCGGGTGAAACAATCGATGAGTTGTAGATTAACAAAGGTTTGTTTAAAAGAGAACCGAATCGGGTGTGATCACCGTGGTGTATAATATTATATACACTCTTACCAAGAAGTTCTTCTTTATTATAATGTAAAAATTGTTGAATGTTCTCAGTAACAAATTCTATTTGACCGTCTGCGTTTACTACAAACAAAAATCCGTCTAAAACCTAAAAAAAAAAAAAAAAATGAATTAAATAATAGTAAATAAAAATTTGAAAGAAAAAAATGATATATTACATACCGAAAGTAACAACGGTGCTAATTGTGTATTTGATAATCTAGTAGGTTTTGAAGAAGATACTTCACCTTGCTGAACAGCAGCTTCTGTACTAATTGAACAATTTTTTGTTTGTTCAGATGAAATCCTATGAGCCTGTAAGTTAACAAATCAAGCTTTATTTCAAAATATTTGTTTTTAATTATATTTAAAATATAAATTAGGTAATTATATAAACAGGATTTCTGATTAATTTGAATTTTATATTATAATCATTCAGGTTAAGTATGTCGTGTTCCGAAATTTGAGGTTCATATCAATGTCATAGCTGCTAAAAAAATGGGATTTATAAGTCATACTAAAAATTCTAAGTCGTAGGTCAAAAAATGTCATAATTATACTGACACAATTATCAAATAATAATTTTTAAAAATAACAATTTATATTCTGTATAACATACCAAATAGCTTTGGATATAGGTACTATAGTCAGTTTGAACATAATACTCAGAAGAGAAATAATTATAAACAAAATTATAAATTATAAATACTCATAAGGGCCATTATAATAGTAATAATAGCCATAATTAAAAATTAAGGAAACTCGAGTTCACATAATAAATGGAAAATATCTATATAAAATCCAAAATTGAATTAAAAATTTACTATTTCACCATAATTGAATCGTAAAATCGCGAAGTAGAAAAGTATTATATGAAATTGAAGTATATATATATATTCAAATGATAATTTTATAATGAATTTTAAGCGAACATATGAACGAAGCGAACATATATTTAGTTATAGTTATAGTTAAACACGCCTGCGAAAATGTTTAAATACAAAAACAACGGTCGATAATCAACAAATATATTATGACGTTTAGGTTATTAATGTTTATTAAATATATTTTTTGTGTATACTTCATTACAATATTGGTTACGATTCTTTTAGTTTTAAATAGTTTATAAACAAAATAAATTATAAAACATAATTATTTACAGATTGATAAATTAAGGTAATTTTATTAAGATGTCTTTTTTTACCTATGGTCTCATTGGGGTACAACGTATAATATGTATATACACATTAGTAAGCCTTTGTTATATATTAGATCATAATAATTTAATATTATAAAAACAATGAAAGTCTTACCCCGGCTCGCACCTGTATCACAGTTTCCTGCAAAATGGCGCACTTATCAGGTTTTACAGACAAGGAACTCATGTCCGCAAAACTAGCTGAGATCAACTCGGCCAGCTCCTCAATGTATATGTTTTCTTGTTCTCGTCGACGTTTTTCATTAGCGCACTTATTTCTGAAAATAATAATATAATAGTAAAAATATCATGTTATAACATTGAAAACTAAAAATAAACACTATCGGAACTGTTATTTAGAGATTAAATGCGAGAAAAAATAATTGTTTATATAGTAATTAATATGTAATCAATGTTTTAACAGACTTTTGAAGCAGACAAAATTAATTTGTAGGTAGGTAAGCTATTGTCTTTATAAGAGTTTTATTTTAGCATTATTTAAAACAATGTGACTCTAAAACGATATTTTGTTTACATTAAAAAAAACATATTAACATATTATTGATCATTGAATTTATAAAATGCAAATATAATAATATAAATGTAGATCTGCAGTAAAAAATGTTGAATGAATAATTCGAGACTTTATAAGCACGACTGTATAATAGTCGAGCATTATTTAATTTAGTTAATAATAATATACATGTTATTTAATCTAAAAGACATTTATCCACTGTTGTTTTTATTTGATATTTTTCGTTTTTTCTTGCAGTCTAATATACTAGTTGATATTATAACGCTATTATTAATTTTATTCAAGCTGACATACCAAAATAATACACGTAAGATAGTTTGATAATGGTGTATTATTATAAAGGTTTCATATTATCTTATACAAGAAATAAGTCTGATACATAGTAAAATAAAAGAAATGATATAATAATGGGAATTGGATGATGTAGAAATCATAGCTCAATATTGCAATATAGACCGAATACATGTATCAAATGGGTAGGTAGATAAAGGTTCTAGAAACAATAATTTGCAAAAGTTCGACGAATAATTATAATGAGATTTTATAATGAGAAGAAGAGAGCTATGGTCCTCAAAAAAATTTCATAACCACAAGAGTTTTGAAGTCATAAGAAGCAATTAGATAACATGGTATTATAATTTTAAGCAGACACAGTAGACAATAATTTAGATAATTAAATTAGTAAAAATATAATTCAGTTTGGTATATCATGATCCTATACAAGCTAATACAATTATGTAATTACTGTCTACGATGCTTATACAAATCAAATTAACATTTTACATCAGTTAACTTTTATATAGTGTTAAATATAGATTGGGTTGGGTTAGGTTAAGCGTAAGTGTGTGTTGTATATGTATTGTGTAACCATTTAAGTTTTTATGAAATCTTGAACATAATTCATTTTTAAAGGTTAAATCAATGATGTTATGATTTAAATACATTTTAAAGAACTTATGCCATGTTTGACCACGAAAAAAGTTAGGTAAATGTGTTTTTACAACGTATAAAAAATGCGAAATATTAGATAATATAAAATAATATACTTTATTTTGTATGCAAGAATGTATAGTACATACCTATTACTTAATAAATTTGAAAAAAAATTTGTATTTGTGATTGAATGATAATTTCAGTAATAGCACTCTTATACCGTTTTAGTACCGTTTGATATTCATTTCGAATGAAAATATAATATTATACATGAACCTACATATAATTTACAACGGTCGTGTATAAAAAATAATTTTACCCATACGATTCCGAGTGTGTAATAAAATCACTTTTAAGTATTTTTTAATGACCGAGGTAGGTACATAACAACATGGTCATAATTGTCACGATACTTGAAGTTTTATGGGATTAATTATTCGAACGTAAATAATGTGTGGCGCCTGATTATTGCCATACGTTATTGTTTTAATGACATGGCTCCTCCAGATATTTGAGTACTTCTCGAGAAATTGCAGTTGCTTGGGACGATAGAATAATTATTACCTCGAAAAAATATAATAATGGTTAATGACCTTTCTCCCACTTCTTCGTTAATATCTGTCAACAGTCAAACAGGGGGTATAGGTATATTCGTAAGTATATTGTATAATAATTGCGGTGATATAATATAATATACGTGTCGAGTGTTAATTAACATGTATTATTACACACAGTACTCATAAACATACACACACATACATAATATATATATGTATATCAATCTATAGGTGTATATATTTAAAACCCTATACACGCTACTCGGTTATTATAGTACCTATGGATTGCAGCATTGAAAGCGGTGCTGCGGAGTTTGGGGATAGGGATGTTGTTGGAATTGTATAAATAACACAATGTGTTTGAGGAGAGAATTAATTAGGTTCTTTTCAACCAAGCAACAACCCCCTACCCAACCCGCAAACAACGGGTAGCAAAATGTATTACCTATTCTTCAAAGAACTACACGCGTTACCCACACACGTATTTATAATACACTGTACGGATAAACGTTTATATATATATATATATAATATGATATACACGGACGCGCATTCGAATCGGTTGTACGAGAAAATAGAAACTATATTATTGTTATTATTTGGTTGTAATTCCTTTGTGCGGTGTGCGTGCTGTCGCCGCCACCACTAAAGAGGGAAAACATGTCCTTGACGACGACGACGACGGCAGTTGAAGCGCGGTGTACAGACGGATGGCTGTGACGGTGGAAAGCCACGGTAGACCTGCCGCCTCAGCTGCTAAAATAAGTCGTGTTACGCCAAAACGATAATTAAATCTCCTAGTCGATTTACTAACTGGCGTACAAGGTGATTCACTAAAGAATGATTAATCCCCACCGCCGTCATCACTACAGCAAGTAGAATTTTTCATTGTTAGATACTACATTATATATTATATTATATACACAATACTAAATAGATTAACGTCTGTTAAATAAAAACAATTCTGATAACATTTACATAAACCCAATCTAATAATGTACATGAAACAGGTTAAGGGTGATTCGGTGATAGTAATAGACGTGATTTGTTTTGTTCATAAGATGTCGTGTGGTATCACCCATACCGATGTAATACGCTATACCAATAACTAATGGTCATGTGACAATAGTTAATACTAACAGTTTAAGTTTGAGTATTAATTGCTTGTTATTAAGTAAAGGTAAATACTAAATTCACTCCAATACAACTTTTTAAAACTATTTTTTACAATTTATGGGTTGAAATAACAATGTGTCAATATGGCCGAAATACAAATTACTTTTAAATGGTATATGATATTAAAAACAATAGCTTTTTCATTCCGAAGTTTTACATTAAATTATTTTAGTTCTTTATTTGAAATAACCATCTTATAAATAATTGATTTTTGTTTTAACTAACTACATAGGAATAAGTTGATTATAGTAATAATAAATTATCTTTAAATAGAAACACATTTTAAATACCCTAAAAAAAAATCATTTTTTATTTTTGTTGAAACTGAATCCATAATATTTATATAGAATGGTAAAAATGAAGCTATGTCTCATGTTATGTTTTATTGTACGGTTATCTTAGTGTTATATTATGTCTTTGCACTACGTATAATCAATACCTAGTGTCATAAAATAATATTTGTTACATCCAATGTCAAAATATATAAGAAAATTAACTTATATACTGTGACGTGTTATACATAATATTAACTGCAATGCATAGTGCAAGTTTAGAGAATTCATTTGAGGAATTATTTCATTATTTCTATTATTTAACAATTTATTATACAGTTGTTTTTAAAACTATAAAACATAATAATCCTAAACCATATAAATAAGCAATAAAATGTAATAAACTTACACTTGAGATTGACCCTTGGAGTCAGTTTTTTTCTTCTTTTTAGGCAACGCAGAGCTTGGGCTTGCGCCGCCACTCATCTTAGTCCTAGACTCTTGGAGATCATATGGATCCAGTCTGTAAAATAAACAAAGTAATTAAATAAAATTGCTATAATATTGAACTAACGATTAAATAGATTATTCTAATGCGATTACAATATAAACAATTCTTTTTAATAGTATGATTATAATTCGTTTTAAATTATTCGTGCAATTCACTTGATGTTTATAAATAATCAATTGTATATATTTTGCATGCGAGTATAAATTATTCAACGTTTAGATTTCGTTCTCAAATGATTTAATTATTTAACAAAACATAGCACCAATTGTATGAAACTCATAAGTTATAACAGTTTGGCGAATTTAATAATCAATAGCTCAATAGCTATATAACCTTTTACAATTATAATCAAATAATGCATCAATAATTTAAATTGTTGTTATTCGTTTAATAATTTGAGATTAATTTAACAGAATTTATATACAAATTCAACTGCCTGATAATATTTAAAAAATAAAACTATTAGAACGTACAATTAATTATTTCAAGAAGTATAGAAATTATAAAAAATATGTGTTCTAAATAAAATTATATATTTACTATTTACTTTTACATTTTAAATACAGTCACAATTATCGCCAAAGGAGTGTGATACATTGAAACTAAAGAATTTAATGATAATGTAAATTATGTATTTAAATTGCGAGGGTAATTTTAGTAAGGTACTTTATAAAATTATGTAAACATATAAAAAAAACAAATTACGAAAAATAGGTATAAGGGATAAATGATAAAAATGAAGTTTGTTTATAATTATTCTTTGGCATAACAATATAATTGCAGATGATTTCATGATAGTAGAGAAGCAATAGAGGAGAAATAGCCAAGTCGTTTATTTATATATTATTTATGAGAACGAAACCAGTATCATTATTTAGGAAAATATATAAATCAGTGGACGTTATGGTAAAAAAAAAAAAACATTATTCTATTTAAAATACTATACAGTGTATATACTCGTATAGTCTATCGGATCCACTGAATGAATTAATATTTAATAATTCCATACACATTATTATAATGTAAGAACAGCGTGGTAATTAATAATAGTGTTAGTCAAATGTAAACGTTACGTATTTTCATCAATATTATATTACAGTAAATAAGTTTGATTAAAAAAAGTTATATCATCATATATACTATATAGGATACTATTACGTTTAGAATAGATACTAATCAAAACAAAAAGAGCCATTTAAAAATATGAAGTTATTTTATAGGTATCCATATTAGCTATGGACATTTTTTTTTTTTTACTTTACAATATTATATAATGGAATGAACTAAGTAAAATATCGAGTGTTAAATTACGTAAAATAATACGTTTAACGGCTCCAAGGTATGGAAAATATATGATGTACTGAAATGGCGCCATCACTAGACAACAATATCCATGTGTGTTAATTCGACATCGACAAAGAAGAAGGTACATGTTTTTCACTTGTATTCGATAATTTTAGACATACGAGTAAACATATATCGCAATGAATGATATAAATCCCTTATAAATCTTTTAATACGTGCGTTATGTCTCACATTACATTATTATATTTAGGTACATTGTATAGTTATGTTTATAAAAGGATGTGATTTCTTACCCGAAACCCAACCACCCTGTCGGTTCATTGACCTAGTTATATGAATTATCTATTGTAGACAATTATAAGATTGAAAGGGTTGAGTCCGACGAAAATGTATCAAATAATACGGTCTGTCCAACTATAACCAAATAAAATATAAAACAGGTTTAATGCGGTTGAAAATATACACAAAACATATTATAATTGCAGGTTCATTATTATTTCAGAACATTGCGGTAAATTTTCTGGGCAGTGTTTTTAATACATGTCGTGTGAAAATATAATTAATCAACAGCCAGTTATAAAGAAGGTTAAGATTTAATTTCTATACACAATGTACTTGTACAAAATAATAAAAAATAATTATGATAATAAGGAGAAATACAATTATGAAGTCTTTTAAAACAAATTAAAAATAATAATCTCAACACCGTTGTCTGTTAACGTTCAGAGGGGAAGGCGAGGGGAAATAATTGTACGACTTTCATTTACGTCATAATATATTAAACCCAGTGGTGATATAACAATATTTAATACGTGGGAAATTAGTGTTCAATAGGGTCTTTTGGAGTAATCGATAATTCTTTTTTGTGTACTATACACAAAGAATTACTTGAGCAACTAACTATTCATTATTATTATGATTTTCTAATCTAGATTAATGTAAAAAAAAATCCCAACAGCATCGTATGGTATTAAGTATAATAATTAAACCCTAATTAAGTACATGCAATAAATAATGTATATTCATATATGATTTTTATGAAAATAACATTGGGTAAGTTATGTACATGATTGTAACTTATAACTCATAAACGTATAGTATACTTATAAACATTGCGATGTTTAAATACATGCGTGTAATTTTGTAGATAAAATAAAACAATATTTATTCTGATTAAAAAGTGAATTTTTCGTGGGTGGTTCGTCTCTCATTTCCCATTTCCAATGCAAGTGTTTTGTACACCCACAATCGCGGTTGACCTTGAACTAATTTAGAGACCACATTCAAAATACACTGGCTGAGTCATGTGGGATTTACAGAGACGTGATAGCGTATAAATTAATTTTCTTTTTTCTTTACGATAAATGCTATATAATTTATAATTAAATCAAAATTAAAACATGACACGTATATATTGAATTACGTATGTGTATTTTAAGAATTATTGAAGGCGGGTAATGTTTACTGTAGCTTTATCTAGCAGACACTACGTGATGTATACGCCACATAAATATGGAATAAAAAAAAATTTATTTATATTAGATTTAATATATTATAATTTATTAAAGTATAAACATAGATTGTTGGGTATATGTGCCAAGCAAATATGTGAAATATTTAAATAAATAGCTATGTAGAGATGAGCGGCGTTAAGTACAAAAAGTACACACGCAAATAATAAAAAAAACCCCATCAAATATCGAGGCATTTTCGGTTAGTCGGTAGGTACATATTATTATATTAAACGAACAAAACCACGGAAAAGAATGTAAAACAGTCGCAATATAATATTATTATCACGAACGAATGACGTGGGCAAAGTAAGTACGTGCCTATATAGCTGTATGTATATACAGAGTGTCTCGCGACGATTTACTGATTTTTAAGTGGTAGAATAATGAAATTCATATTGTCCTAATACTTAAGACTAAAAAATTTTCAAAGGGAATACGTACAATATTGGTGACGAATAATAAGTACAAGTTATAAAACTATAGTGTTAAGTTAGGTTAGGTGTTAAAAATAGAAGTAAATAATATAATAAACCGGGAATGGCTAGAAATCAATAATTTTCATTCGTCGGTTTTTCCATTAACACTTTAGTTAAAATATATGAATATATAAAAGAAGTTAGTTATTGCAAAATAAGAATATGCAAATTATAAGATTACAATTATAAAAGCTCTCGTTTTAAAAACATTTTTACTAATGACCAGGAGTTACATCAATATTATGTTCCAGTGCATAAAAATTATTTTAACATTAGAAATACATCATAGATCAATAATTAAACCAGTTTGAATGAAGCAGACCCTTATAGAAAGGATATGACTTAAGAGAATATTGTTTCTTATGAAGAGAAGCTAACCAGTTAAAAAAAAAATGATGAGACTTATGTTTCGCAGCAAAGAATTTCGTATAAAGCAGATGAATTAGGATAATTTGTATGCTTAATAGTGGTTTTTATCATCATCTTATCCAGGGCTTAAAATAATTTTTCCTGAAATACATGAATATAAAAACCCTTTTCTGGTAACTATCGTCACGGAATTGATGATATTTAAAACCCTAACAACTTATATAAAACGATACCTACCTAAAGATAGTCTATCTATCAACAATAGTAAATTACTATTCGCTAGGCTTAACCGAATTACGTAACATGAAGCATTGATATAAATTCCATTAAATATACACATGAACAAAAAATACGTTCATTTTAAGTTTAACATATAAAACAGTCTAATTTTTAAGTAATATTAACATGGCATTTGCAAAAAAAAATCAAGTTTAAATAACTATAAATATATAGTTTTTCTTATATACAAAATCTTGAATATTTTCTGGAAATGCCATAGTATAACTGTTCATTAGAGTTGATTACAATGAAAACTACCCAAGCATTTCTTGTACCGGTAAACATATATCCATAAAACAACAATCCTATAACAATGCCTGTCACCAAACAAGTTCCTGCATCATCCCAGACTAGTTTTCCTAGTAAAGAAAAAAAAAGAGAAATGAAACTTCCTATTACAAGCATAATTTACACCATAAATACCAGTGGCATGTGATGTTATACCTACTAATATTATTTAAATACAATCGGTCATTCACACTATATGGTTTTTCTTCACGAAATATTATCTAAATATATTAAGTGAGATTCGAGGATAATTAGCTTTAAACTATCAATTAAACAGCTACAAGAAATCACCTCTACTATTTACATAATGTTAGAAGAATATCTCTATTTTTAATATATACCTATTATATTCATATTAAAATCACATTACATTACAATAATGCAATTATTATAAATACTTTTTTTTTAGTATATAATTATATCCTCTTAATTTGAAACACTAATAAATTAATAATTATTTTATATTTAATAAGTGTAATTATAAAATAGTATTATGAATGAATATTTGAGACATTTTATTGTAACAATATATAAAAAAAAAAACTATACAAATAAATGTTTAGAATTAATATTGGTATTGATTTTTGACGTAGACATGTTGCAATATACATGCGAAACTTTTTTTTTTCATTAATATATAAAAGTTCACACGATAAAAAAATGAATGTACTCTCGCATTTTGCTTAAAATCATTATTTATTGATAATACAAAGCGAACTTCTGAAAATCGTTAAGCCTGAGCAACTATTAAATTGCGTACTCATCGTTAATAGAGAAGCTATACGAGTCATATAACCTAACATGTATGCAATAATTAGTCGTAATTATTGAAATTAATACACAAAATAATACCGATGTATTCATAAAATATTCTATAATTAGACAGTATTAAGTATAGAAAAAAAAACGAGTACTGCTACCTATCATTAACATTTATAATTCTATGTGTACAATTCGAAGTATAAGGATAACATTTTAAAGTTCAAAAATAGTTTTATTGATCGAATAATAGATTATACATGCGTTCACGTGGTCAAAGCAAAAAAAAAAAATAAATATTATAAAAAAAACCCCTGAAACATAACACGATTATTATTATTTAAATTTCCAGGATACATTAACAAACGTTGGGCAAAATAATAATTACATACAACTAGAGCATAAGTAGATGAAATGCAAAATACATGCTAGTTAACATCATTAATATGAGTGCGTGCGATAACAACAACAATTATTATTATTAAGTCACTTAAAAATTAAGATACCCAAACACAACGACGGTGTTCAATGTTTGTAAAATAAAAATGATAACCACCGACAATGATGATTCTACAACGAACATGAAACGTAGTAGTAGTAGTAGTAGTGGTATACGCATAATAGTTGTGCGATTAATTTCATTGTCGTGGGGGCCCCGCCATGGGGTCGGCGTGCTTTTGACGAAATGAAAATAACGTTGCGTCAAGGCGGTGTTACATGGTTTGGTTGGTGTGTTTTGTCTGCTGCAAAACGGATAAACCGAATGCCGGTGCGGTCTCCTACTCTCACTGACATCATCCGAACGAGACGATTATACAACATGTATCAGAGGGGCAGGGTCAACTACAGTATTTCGACCATTTTCCTCATACAGTCGACTTTCACGGGACGAAGAAAAAAAAACAATAACTGCCAAATGTTTATAAATAATCACAAATTCACAACGGAGATAAGTATTAAAGATATTAATGGACCGAATGGTGGATGGAGGGTAGTATCCTATCTATTCGATTGAAATGGACAAACAATGTGCAATATAAAAGAAGCAAAAGAAGCAAGGGGAGCTCCCCCAAGCGTTTCCGAATCCCCGAAAACGATCACATGCGTGCCCTCCTCCTTCGCCGCACTCCGTATCGCACGTCCGTCTGCACGTAGTGCGCGGTACAAGACAAACGAATAACGATGGTATGCGTGCGCACGAGGCGTTCGGCGACGGTCTTCGTCATCGGCCAAGGCGAGAAAAAAAAAATAAGAGTGCAAAATATAATATGTAATATATATATATATAATAAATAGTATAACAACGACGGAATTTCGGAACTGTTTTTATTTTCCCAGCAACATTACCGCAATAACGCGTGGAAACACAACGTTGCCGAACTCTGTGCTCTTTTGTTGTTTGGCGAAAATGATTACGGCGCGAACAATTTGCGGGCGCGCGGCCTAAATCTATTATATGGAATTGCAGAACGAGTACACGCAGCACTATATTCATTGGAAGCGGTGGCGGTAGCGGCTAGCGAACAGAAAATAGTAGTAGTAGTAGTATTATATTATTATTATTGGTAGTAGTGGTATTAGCAGTAGTATTTTGTAGTTGTTGTAGAGTGGTGTGGTAGTAGTATTAGTAGTAGTAGTTGTAGTAGTATTTCGTAGTTGTTGTAGTGGTGTGTTAGTAACTATAGTACCTAGTAGAGGCCACGGGCAATTCATGGTCATTTTCAATAGGTTCGCGAACGCACGAACACGCAGACGTATTAACACACACATGCGATACATACACGTTATTTCCCACTTATAACATCGGCGGCCCCGACGACTACCACCACGCACGCACGTACATTACAATGTGGCGCGACGGGGCATACCGCCCCTCATGCGCTCTTTCTTTCCGTCTCTCGTTCCTTCTCACTACCGTACAATAAACGTGGTCTTATGCACGTACACACACACACAGACACACACATATAGCAAGGCGGAATAAAATATTATAACGGATAGACAGAGAGAGAATATTATAGCCATCGGATACTAATATACGTATAATATAATATAATAAAATAAAATATTTTATATTATATCTAATACGCACTGATGTATCGTATACCTACATATTATATGATATATATGTGTTATGTATTTGTAATAGTCTTGCTAATAAAACAGAGTGTGTAAACGACGACTACGACATGAGTACGAGAACGAGGAGAGGGAAACCCAAGTCGAACCACAGTGGTTTTAGGGTAGGAGGGGGTCAATATTGAGTGCGCACGAAAGATAGGAATACAAAAAGACATTTGGCTAAATTCAGTGTAGCCAGGTTTTAAATAATACAATATTATAATTTTCAATTGACGAGCTGTACGTCTTGACATTTTTCGTCATTAATTTTATTGTGGTACCTAATACAGTAATACTACATAATATATACTTGCAGTGCCGTCATCACTACTGATGTCCCACGAAATTCAATATTTTCAGCCGATTATTGATTCTTATACCTTTATGCATATGAATTTAAAAAACAACGATGATAACGATGATAATAAAAGAAAAGCTATATGGTTAATGTAATTGTAATATCATATGGAAAATAATAAAAAAAAAGAAAATATGAAATTACATTGATATAGTGATCATAATGCAGAATAATTCAATTTTGGTTTACGATGAATCGATGGTAAAGAATAATATTCAGTTTTTGCCATCGACGAAATGCTAATTTGAAATTAAATTTATAAGAACGCAAAATTCAACATTATAAGACGCTTTAATAAACAAAACCAGACAATTAATATATAAACTTAACCTAAACCAATAGATCACTTTTCAATAAATTATTTTACATATATTTGAATTTTTTTTTAATGTTTACAATTTTCTATGTAATATTCATAGATTAGGCATACTAACTATTCATTAAATATACAGGATATTTTGCACTACGAGCTAATAATATTTTTTCAACTCTTTCCTTACTTTAAATAAAAAGTAATTAGATGAAATAATATTATACAATTTTATATTTAAAGATGATTATACTCTGTAAACGATATAAAAGAATCAATATTTTAAGGGATTAAAATGTATTTGTATGAATCGTCCTACAATAAAATAAAGAAAGTAGTTAGATGTCAATGCAACAGTTTCCCCTGCCTATAAAATGTATACACACCAGAAAGTATTTTCGATTAAAAAGAGGGGGCAGATAGTAAGAGAAAACATTATGCAATAATACGCCGCCATTGGCAATTGACATTATACATTACTATATCTGTTTATATTGTGACACCACCATCGATGCTGTTGCCAACTTTGTTATTATCCTACACTTCATTATATGAATAAAAAGTAATGTATATAGGCAAAATTGTAATTAAAAACAAAAATCATATTGATTTGTACTACACGCATAATATATGTGTACTTAAATTAGGTCAGTAGTTCAAGTGCTATATGTAAACATCGAAACAGACTAAATCCATTATTGCAGATAAGCTTAGTGGAATTATTAAGCGAATGTAATATTTTACCAGAATTTAAAACTTATAACGATTGATGGGATACGGTGTAAACTCCCTGTATACGCATGTAATACTTGGAATTGAAGCTTATAGATAAGCTATGCTTAAATGATGAACTGGAAAGTAAATTACAACGAGAATTTTAAGAATCCAAGAAAAAAATATTAATAATATCTAAAAGAATTTTACCGGCGTAAAAAAAAAAATGTGGATAAACAAAGAAACCAGTGTAACTATACATCGCAGAGTAATAGTACAAAAATCACATGAATATGGAATTATTATTTAATAAGTAGATGGAAATTCATCATTTGACGTAAATATACGAAACACGACCTAGGATCATCATGATTGTAATACAAAAAAACTTAGCAGTGAAACCGGTTTGAAAAGTAATAACTAATAAATATGAATAAAAATAAGTAGCAGTTAGTTGTATCGATCCAATCAGCAGATCAAGCATAATGTGACATGCCGTCGTACGTTAGTCGAAAATATGTTCTTTTTTGTGAACTTGACCCTACGTCCCTACCAATATCGTATAAACCATTTAATAACGTAGACAAATTGCATTGATGATTTCTTAGTTTTTCTATTTTAACAGTGTCTGTATAATATCACAGTCAATGTAGTCGTCATAATCATACCGTAATTAATGAGCTATTTTCGAATATAAATCTATTATTGTCAAACGAATGATGAATTTCAAAGTTAAATAAAATCAAAAAAATGCACCGTTAAATATTTATAGTATAAAAAGATAAAAATCCAACGTATTTTACAAAATAGAAATTATTGAGTTTGCCAAACTTTAAAATAATTTACCGTACCAATATCATTTTATTCTTAGATGTGAATAGTTTCACAAGTCAATAAAACCACCAGCCTATTCATAAATTACATAATTTTTTATTTAAATTGGCCAAAATCCAACGACAACATCGTTTTATCTTGATTTCAAATAAAGTAGTCATTATCAAGCTATTAATATAATAATTAAATGTTAAATACTTATAATGAAAATAACAATATAATACAACAATTTAATACGAACATTGTTTCATTTTATTGAACACGGCTCATCACCACCAGGGTAAGAATATCCATTCACATAGGATCGACTGGAGTTGACCAATTAATAAAAATAAGAATAGAAATCATAATTATAGGGAACACTAAGTACGAAAGAAGCACCATTTTTAAATGATTCACTGACACAAGACTGAGATGTTTTCACTACGTAAATATGAAATAAATGTTATAGATATTGAAATTTAATATAATAATTTTTCTAGTGAAAATGCGACATAAACGAAGACATCTAATACAATCTTATAAAGTTGGGACTGGGTTTATGGTTCAGTTTGGTAATGATAATACTTAAATAACCTGAGATATACAACCGACTTTAACCATTATTGTTGTCTATTTGTGTATTTTGTGTAATAACATGTATAATATTAAAAGAAGGTAAACATGATTTTGCTTTGACCATAAGGCTGAGAATTCCTTGTACTAAATACATTATATATACATTACATCCTATGGATATATATTATTCTGATATAATTTAGTCTTACTAACTAATTCAAGTGATTGAACTGATTTCATATTATTTTATTGTTCGTGCATTTTTTCATCTACTCATCAATATTAATAGAATAATAGAATTTAGTCGATTGTTTTCTATAGTACCAAATTTTTATATGGGGGGGGGGGAATCGGTGATACGTAAATGTATTTTAGTCAAATAGTTGAATAAATATTTAACGAGTAGTTTTGTTTAAATCAGTTGCATTGAAAAATTAACACAAATATGATCTTAGATAAATATGACAGCATTTCAGAATAAAAAACAAACGGATTGAATAAACAGGATATTTCATTGTACAAGATTAAAAAATTGACAGAATAAAAATCTCCTTCCATATCAAAAAACATCGGTATTGTTTAGCATTTTTAAATCCGATGATAACATTATGCTCCTCTTTCAAAATATGCACAGTTAATATTATTTTAAATAAAGGGGGCTCTGTAGTCTGTTGTCCCACGCGCTTGTATTCAATAAAACTAAATATAACGTAAGCATTTTGTTTGTCGTGGTAAAATAATATAAGTAGTGTTTATAGCAGACAAGCAGACTCTTGTTTGTTGTTTGTTTAAGTAAAATAGTGAATTTTTTAACCATTAAAAGAACATTAAGCAACTGATAATAAAACCATAACAAGAGGTACAGTAGTGACGTTAGTTTTTACCAATATGTGGTCAACAACCCACAGAGGATAAGCATTATCTGGAACATAGCGTTCCAAGAGAAGATAAAGCGTCATAAATGCATTTGTTTCTTTTAACACAAATTGTTACACACTTCGAGGGAATGTCTTGGTTCCGTTCTAATTTAGTATCTACGTGTTTAAATAATACCGTTACACACTATAAGGATTCAAATAAATTCACAACGGTTCGGTACGTTTTCCGGTTTAATTTTAGAAGAATACAATTAACAAGCGTTTTAATTTTTTTATTTTTCGGCAATTCGTTAAAGTTTTAATATAATAAAATAAAATTATCATCTAGGCACAGTAGGTATTGTTTCTATACTCTAAAGAACAATTCCTGGAAAATCTGAATGATTTGAATACATTTTTAAACTGGAAGTTGCAATTGTTATGTTCAATAAATATTACATCGAAGATTCGGTAGCTAAGGTAGCTTTATATTTTGTTCAAAGATTTGATATAATAACGATATAAAAACCAATTACGTAGGTATTTATGGTTCTGTTTCACAAATAACATTGGTAACATATCCGGCTAACTGCGAAGAAAAAAGTGGATTTAATGTACATGACTGATAAATAAGAAACATGATTATTATAGGTTATCGGATTTCTTTTACATATTATAATGCCATTGAAATGATATTATGTCTATCACGTTTTCATTCTATTTATTCAATTTATTAAAATAATGCAAATGATGAGTGTTTTGACGGAGAATAAGTAAAAACATATAATGATTGTAACCAATTAATTATTAATACTACGATTTTATACGAAATATAGTGCTGTACGAAACTAAAATAATATATCATTAGACTTCGTTAACTAAATTTTACCTATTCAAATTATTATAATAGCAGTACATATTTAAAACATTATTGTAAGTAATTTTAATCGGTTTACGTCACCCGAAAATTTCACTTATACGAGTCACGAATGCCTAATTATATAACCAGTAAAAATCTCTCATCGTAATTCTACACCAATACAAGATTTCTTTCTAACAGAACATAAAATAATCTATACAATAATAACAGTTATGCATTTACACTATAAAAAATATGATTTACGCGTTTATAATAAATTGTTGCAAATACATAATAGTGGTATATATGTATTCATGTATGCGTACGTAATAGGTACTTATATGGTTTAGAAAAAATGTTTTCGATCTGTTACGAAGGGGAAAAAAATGAGCAGAATAATAATTTTATTTACGTTATGCATAAAAATACTAATGTCAGAGAGCATTTTACTTTTTTTTTTTAGTACACTACGTCCGTAATGTATAAAAAAAATATAAAAAGTTTTCAAACTCAATCTCAGACTCTCGCCAGCGGTGCAATAGCGCGTAACGGTTGTGGATTTTAACGTAATCACAGTTATTATTGACAAAAATGGGAATAATCGGGCAAACAGGCATACAGGCAGCGCACGATAAGAGAGGTCTTTGTAGGGCGACGTGCGTCCTCCACTATACACGCAGGTAACACTGTTGAACTGTTCTAATTGATTGGCCGAGATGAACAGTCGGGTTTATGACGAAACACATCCGACGTAAAATCTGTTCACACCCGTTATTACGTATTACATTTACATGGATGTATAATATAATTAATAATGTAATATCGTGCGCGGAATAACGTTCCCCCCGATTCAGATCACACGCCGCGACTCGGGTAAATTTCGGGCGACGGCCGTCGAGGATATACACACGCACGCCCAAGATATTATATTTATACGGAAACTCGTATTAGAGAAACACGTATGAGAGAGCGGATCAGTAGTTTATGTTTACCGGTTTTATTATTATACCATCATTATTATTCAATACCGTCGTAGTAAGTTGTATACCCGTACTATATACGTATACCGAGTACCGGTAAACGTATAACATCAAGACGTATCACACGGCGAGAAGTACGCATAATATATAATATTAATATATATTAATAATTTTTATACGATATCATTTATACCGACGCGATGTGAGACGTTACGTGTGTGCCGTGGTGTTGTAGGTCAAGTTGATTAAAGAATTTATAATGATAATTGATTACGCACGCGTACAGAAAACACGCGAATATCTATATCGACCCGTCTGTCTGGGAGTAGAGCGTATTATAATGTATTGGTGGCGGCGACGGCGGAGTTGTCCCAGACGACGCGCGACGGCCGTGGCGGAGCGGTGACAAAACCGTTGCCGCGTGTGGTCATTTTTTCGTTACCAGTCACAACAATAACAGCGGCCGCGATGGCGTCTGCGCTCGAGAGAGAAAAAGATATACGTCATGTTATAACATAATGCGTATATGATATGTATATTAATAATGTGTACACGGCTCGCAAAAATATAATGAAAAATTACATGTAAAAAAAACACAAAAAAATCGTGCAAAACGAATAGCAGCAGCGTCAGCATAGAAAAATGCGCGAATTTTTTTTTTTAATTTTTTCCGCTAACTGTCCTCCTCCTTTCCCCTTTCACAGCGCACACGTAAATAAATATGTACCGGCGGCGGCGGCGAGCCCACGCGTTTGTCCATGACACTCTCGCATACAGAGTTCCCCTGCCGCGTTCCTCTCCGCCAACGGGACGCGTTATCGCAGCAGCACAACGCGCCCTTCACGTTTCGGTCTGACCGTAATCGACGCCGCCACCAACCACTATACACCTCTCTAACTATACCTATACTCACCAACGATAATTTTATAACCTTTATGTAATATTATTATGCCAGTGAAATTGCACGCGGAAAAAGCGGTCTACCAACAGACACCACTTACCATCACGTCACTTTTGAACTAATTACTACTTGTTAGTACAATATAATACCGTACACAATACGGGACACGCGTGTGAGCCGAAATCCGAAGCGTGCACCAGCAGCAGAAGCAGCCCGGGGGTACACGAAGAGACCGCGTCTACGAGAGCATTCGTACGCCCCGCGAAGGCATGGACAACCACCGCCGCGCTGTGCGGTCGACACCGGTCCCTCCTGCTAATCCCAAAAATCACTGTCAATGTCGGCACGCGCGAATTCCGTCGCTACGTACTCATTACCGGACGAAAACAATTAATAAAATATACCACGTCCGCGAGCCACTTGACCCCCATTCTCGCTATACTCTCTCTTTTGTTTTACTGTACACGAACACATATATACATGCATATATTATATACAAACATTTTTGGTATTTTTTCCAACCGTGTATCATTTGCATTGTGTAATTTTTAAGTATGTTTGCTACGCGCCTATGCCGTCCCGTGCCTACTAATTAATAATTATCGAATTTATTTTTTTATTTTTTAGCCATATGTCGACATTCCTGACCAAACAATATTATACAGACCTGAGCTACAGAAGGTTTTCTTTGTTTCTTTTACTCGTATAATCATATAATGGTAGTTTTTTATTTTCCACTCAAAGTAAAAATATCTTATTTTCATTTATTTTATTTTTTTTAACCCAAATCATCATAATGTTATGTTTGACAAACCCGCATATGAGGGCCGATATAGCGAAATACATCATGCGGTCTATTCAAAATCGTTGTTTTTTATTTAGGTAACATCTGCCTTTTATTTCCATAAATATTTTACCATATAACTATATTATTTAACCAGGCACATTATTTTTGTTCTATCATACACAGTAATTATTATTTATTAATTACACTTCAATATTTTTCCACTGACATTTTAGAGCATTATTGACTGCAGAAAATTGAACATTTCTAAAAATCAAAAATCTTTAGTATGTATTTAGATAGGTACCAGTTGAATATTCTGGTAAATATTTACAACAAAATAATAATGAAATATGTTTTTTTAAAACGACGTATTTAATATCAAAATATTTATTTAATGGATATCAAAATACCAAATAAAAAGTATACTTAATGGTTTTCTTTTTTGCAATTATTTGATATTATTATACAATTTCGTAAAATGAATGGTTTGAAACGTAAAATTACCAATAATTCATTAGTTTCACAAATAAAATTAAAACCATTGTATAGGTACCTAAATTTTTATTTATACAGTTTTTAAGTAACAAGTCAGAAAATATTGGCTTCATTGTTGAGATGAAAAAAATCATATTTAATAAACTCTTATAAATTAAACATGTTTTTCAATCAGAAAATAAATCAATTATTTTTTTTATACGTATATATACATTCACACACATATATTTATTTTTATACATGAACCATATTAATGAACCTAATGAAAAGAACTTGAGGTCAAGTTGGATATGTTCTAATATTCAAATAATTCAGTTTACATATTTAAATAGAAAATACCATGATTCTATAATATTTGAGATTTAATATGGTTATTGAAAACTGATTTATTTACATTCAAAACGAGTATAATACAACGTAATCAAATAAAACATCCAAATTCTGTGTAGTTGTTTAATTTTAAAAAGAAATGTATTAATAAAATATAGTATAGCGAAGTTATCAATCTTACTTATACGTATAATTGAAAATAATACACTTTTCTTATTATTTATACCTACCAATAATACTTAATTATCTATTAAGTAATGTCTATAGAATGAGTACAATAAACAATTATATCCAAACTATATTCATGATTCAATTACTATCTGTAAATATATATAGAACAGAAAATAAATAATAATACGTATTAGTAATAGTGTACATAGTACTAGCAACACGTTATAATAGTTTGACTGATGTTCGTCCGTTATTAAAAGCAACAACAATTATTAAGTGTCGGTAGAAATTAGAAAACCTAAATATGAAATACGTTCAATTAAATATTACAACATAGATAAAATAACCAATAATGACATTTTGTAGTAATTTAGGATGATAAATAATAATGTCCAGCGGTAAGGAATTAATGACCTGAAGTGTAACCATGCCGATGAACTAATAAGTTTTATTTAAACAAACAAAAAACAATAACTGCCCATTTTAATTTAATACTGTTAATAGCACGTACATTTAAATTATTTTCAAGTATGAAATTCAAATAATAATAATTTATAAGTTTAAGTAACACACGTACTGTTTATTAGACAACATCAATTACTCTAGGTCATAACAATTCTTGGAGTCTAAACCACATGTACGTGTTTCCGAGGACTTAAAAACAAACATGGCAACAGAAGATACAATTCAAAAACATTTAGTTTTGCTTGTATTGAAAAATTTTGTATAAATGAATGTCAATTTTCTAAGTCTAACTTATTCTAAAATCATACATGAACATTATTAATTATTCTCAATGAATATATGATAAATAACTGATAAATACATGCCATGTTAATAAAAAATAATAATAATGAAATGAAAATAAAATCTATACTTCATATAAACATTTTAGTCATTTGCAGAGAATTCCAAGAACATCAAATTGTACATGTATGTGTTATAAGTTATTTAAAGTTAAATTATTTAAAAGAGTATTTAAAATATATTGGTCGTATTAATCTGTTTCATAAACATAATATAAAAATTCGCTCTAACATTTTAAAAGGCAACAAATTATAGAAACAATAAATAAAATAGTCAAACCTTGTTATTTTTTTTTATAAACGTATTTTAGCAGAAAAACCTTATTTATTATATATATTATAGTACTGATATTATTCCATAACTGATCTAAACACTTAACTCCATTTTTTCGCTAAATCACTATAATATATAATAGAAATGATTACAATACACCTGACACGTTATATTCTTATCAAAAATCAATTAAAATTAAAATATTATTTTACTAATAATTTTATAATATAAATTAATGAAATTGAGGAAAAAATTTAAATAAAAATATTAAATAAAATTTGTACCTACATAAAGCAATCAACAAACTCACAATAATCTTTAAATACCGAACACAGTTCTTTTTCTATACTTATACGAACTAACTAAAAAAAAAAAAAACCCAGAGATAGGTATATCAAAAAAAAATAATGACCAAAATTTTTTTTATAATCTTCTTGCCCTTATACTATTTATATGAACTTTATGAATATAATAATAACCTTTTAACCGAAAATTTAGAAGTTAAATTTTTATAACATAAATTATTATGTATAAATCACTAAATTTTATCTCACATGATTGAACGATGATACGTTAATTTCGTGATTAATAACAAAACCCTCCAGTACAATGAGTTTTATATTATTCTAAATTGACAATTCACTTTCATTAAATATATAGTACAGGTAGATACAAGAAATATTAACTACCTATACGGATTAAAATAAATAAGTTGTTAATACTCTCATAAAGTCATTAATACCAAAATACAAAAATACCAAAACATAGGTAATATAAATATTATGTAGGTACAATCATATACATTATGTATATATACTTAAAACAAAAATAAAACACTTAATAACTAAATATT
Organism: Chaitophorus viminalis; assembly: GCA_025469195.1. Taxonomy (NCBI): domain Eukaryota; kingdom Metazoa; phylum Arthropoda; class Insecta; order Hemiptera; family Aphididae; genus Chaitophorus; species Chaitophorus viminalis. Next base: position 36,123 of record JAIPRK010000345.1, on the reverse strand, counting down.
GTTTTAATAATTTGTTAACGTTATCGTAAGAAATTATTACTTTATATTTAATATTAATATATTATAATATTATGTACAATGTATAATAACCATATATGAAAGAAATTCTCATAAGATCATGGATTATATTAAAATGAATAACAAATAATAATCAAGTGTTTAATTTTTCACTGTTAAATTTCATTCGAATTCAAATAATAATATGACGTCAAAATTGAACCGTCATACAATTTTTCAAATTCACCACACGTACTAAATATAATATCATAACTGTTTCTAATATTTCAGGCAACAGCAAATTATTTTTGGACAAAATTGCACATAAATTACATATGGTACAAAGTAATATAACATACCGGAAATCATCTGTGTCTATGTTTACGCTGCACGGTGAATCGGGAGAAGATGGTTCATATAGCACGTCGGCATCATTTGTGAAATTATATTGTGAATTTGAAGACAGGTTGATGTGCAATTTTATGGAGGACATTATTTTTCACTGTTAAACGAGTCAAATAAATTCATCGTTAAAAAATAAAATATGAATTTCTTAATATTTAAAATACTTAATGATTAAGTGTTTATTAAAATGAAAATTTAAATTACAACTAATGAAATAACAAAAGTACACTAAGAGGTGAAAATATAACACAACATATCAACAACGCCGCTCGCATGCGTTCGACGACTAGAATCAGACTGAAGTCCTAAGCAAACAGGTCAGTAGGCCAAGCGCAATGTTGCGCACGCACTACCGCAAACACTATACCACAACATGGACATATTGGTGGTCGCTGACGACACCGTGATCTTCGTCTTGCCCAAACTTCACACTCCTAACAGCCAATGATGTAAGTGTACGAATACGAAAAGACTATACGGTATGAATGAATGATATACGTTGAATAACACGCTGTCTAAATACATATTATAAGGTTACCACTAACAGAATACCGTCCCCAAAACGTACCATATTATTATTCAGTTACAATGACTAGCAGCTAACTGTCCAATAAAAAAATATATAAAAAGTTGGTTTTTTTTTATTTCTATTATTGTTTTAACGAATATTTTATGAAGGTATTATTTTCAAAAAACATAAAAAATTTAAATAATGGACAAGATAATAGTGTACTATATTTTTTGAGTAAATTATATACTCAAGTCATATGGTATTTCAGTGTTATCTATAGAATTCGTACCTACTACTTCTCGTAATCAAAAATTAATTTTACTGTAACAATAATTATAATGTAAGGTATATTATAGTATCTATATACACCTACCTAAATTTTGATTACTGTTTCAACAGATAGTTCCTAGACATCTATATAATAAATCATACAATTAATCTAAGTTTACTTATAAGTATACTAAAAAAATTTAGTTTCAATAATTCACTAAACTAGTATTAATAAAAAACCACTAAAATAAATCAAATAAATACTATTTAATTATTCATATATCGTTGCTCGAAAACTGCATTATAAATTTGAATTTAGATAAATTGATTAGTCCCTGTAAAGTAATGCTTAAAATGTATTAAAAAAGATTAGCCTCGAAATATAATAAAAAAAAGGTAATATTCAAAATGTATTAAAATAAACTTAATTGTTTCAATTAAAATTCACGTTCTTAATAAGTAATAATAAGTATATTCACATGGTAAAAAAAGAGAATTATATAATGGTTTTATAGGAACAAATTACAAATTATTGAAAAAGATTAAATTATGATACATCGTATATTAGAAATTAATATTAAAATAAATAAAGTAATAAGTAAATAATTATGTTTAACCGTTTCCACATATAAAATTTTCTTATATTGTTTTCGATTTATAAAATCGACATGACTATATTATGGAATATAAAGTTAGAAACATCTAACTACATTAATTACTATCGATAAATTCTTAAATATCAAAAGCTAATATTTTCAATAAATAAAAACATTATTTTTAGTTTTCATAGTTGTTTTAAATATCTACCTTTCATGGGTTTCACGCAGCCAGCCATTTATATTTTTGGAATAAGGTGGAAGGATACAATAAATTTTATTGGAAATTGGAATGTTCTATTTTTCCCGAAAAACTATTGAATATCACAACTTTTTCACAGTGTTGTTTTAAATAATCTCTCGAGTTTCATCAACGTCCCATTTTTTTTTATTTTAGGTTAAAGATATGGCAGAACACATATAATTTATGTATGTAAATATAAGGCAAAACTTGGAACGTGCATAATAGGTCGAAATGTATTTATGTAGCACTATATTCAGATATTGATACTAAATTTTATTTTATTTTAGAGAAACTTCGTATACCGAATACTTTGATAAATTTCATATTGATAAGAAATATATTCAGGGATATATTCAAATAAGTTTTGTTCGATCGGTGACGCTCAATGATACGAGATTTTCTAACGATCTTCCTTCCTATGTAATTTTAGAGGTTCACTTTCCAATTAAAGTTTAGTTTACAATGACAAGATATGTTCAAGACACAAGGTTAGATAATAGCGCATCGTAATATACCGCATGTACATTAAATAGTGAAGATTTCTCACATTAATATACCTACGATGTATTTTATTAACCTGACTGTTTATGCAAAGCTAGTAGATAAAACTATGTAGTTTATAGTGAAGTTTTATAATAATACTTTAATACTTAAGGATTTTATAGATATACTAAGTTAAGTATTAAATTTTAAATATGTACAAAATTAAAATTTAACACGGGCGAACCCGGATTATTAGCTACTGCCAATATTAAATAAAACTAAAACTTAATTTAAGGAAAATGTTCTTATAATTATACATCAACTGAATAGTGAATACGTATAACACGTCAAACCGAGAACATATGGTAACACTCCAATATGGTTATATCACTTGAATCCTACCACGATTCACAATATAACATAACATTAGATCTCTAAACCAACGGCTAAGAAATAAGCTAGGCAACTATGTTTTCGAAATATTCTTATTAGGTACTATTTATAACAATATTGTATTTCAATTCTTAATTACTGGTTTTAACGTAAAAATAAGCATACATAGCCAACACATCATTATATTTATATTGACAGCGAAAAGCCAAAAATTTCTTTCATTAGGGTTTTGTTCATTAATTAATATAATGTAGGATATAATATGCCTATATATGCCTATATAATAGGTATATATATATATATATATATATATACCTATTAACTTTTTTTTTGTGTTATAATAATTTAAAACACAACCAAATAGATATTGATCATAGTAATAATTATTGTTATTTTATTAAAAGTTTTAATTTCAATTTTCAGAAACTGGTTAAAATGACAATATTTTTTGTGGTGTATTAAAGGAATTAGTATACTAAAAATATAATTTGTAATACATACAATTTCGTTATAATGATTATATTTTAATGAATACAGAGATAAATGAAATAATGAATGACTTATGGATATTGTATAAACTGAAATTCGAGTATATATCATTCAATATAGTTGACAGAAAATTAATATTATCGCGATAATTGTATGCAAGAACATAACTATTTTTGATATTAAACACATGTTATTTTTATCAAGCTGTCACCAACTAATGTTTAAAAATAATGGTTGGTTTAAATAATTTGAGAGGATGAAATAACCTTTAAAATGCAGATGCGACTTTTCAAAAGAGGGTAGAATTGAATGAATAAAAAATAATCAGATTTTACTGCATATGTAAAATATAATAAATGAAGAATGTCTTGTTAAAAAAATGAATAGGCACACAAGGGTCGCTTCACACTCCCTAGGAGGCAGGTAAATCTTGATTCACCTGGATGAATATTCACACAGCAGACTTACCATCTGGCACATATATACACAGCCATTAAGTCGCTTTTGTTCAAATTTAGAATAACTCAACAACAAACTGTTAATGCTTTTTTTATGTGAATAAGAAAACACGGTTATATTCAAAATTTTAGTGAAGTCACGATAAACTCAAAAACTATTCCACGGGTTTGTTCAAGTCTGCGTAAATACTATAATTTTAAATGCTGGATTTAATTTTCACGATTTTTCATACAAAATTGCATATTATTATAAATTAAATATATCAAATTATATGTAAATAAATATTATTTTACATACGTAATAGGTATTGGTATACGATTGAATTATTTCTAGTAAAAAATTATAGATATTAATATTGATTGTATAATCTACCTAATATATATTATCAGTGACGTAGCTATGAAGGGAGGGGTGATGGGTGGATTGCTCCTCCTTGTAAATTTTCATCTGTAATATTTTAATTACGATTTAAACATATAGGTAATAAAATAATATATCGTCTATGTATATTATCTATTTGATATTTTAAATTTTTATCAGCGTAACAAAAAATTATTGAAAATGATACTGACCAATTCTTGTTTAAAATAATGAATCACGGTTTTAATATTAAGTAAATATACTGATACCACATTACCACGGAATACTATTTACAGCCGCTATGGAACCACAGCAGCTGCTGTCATATTGAAATAAATAAGATATTCACAACTTAAATTATGCATATTTATTATATATTTGTTTATATAATATGTTATAAATTGTTTATACTAGCTTTTGATTTTAAACATGGTTACGTTCAATTTTTTAAGAATACATTTTAAACTATTTATATACAATATTATGTATATATATGTAAATGTATTTTATATTATTTATTACCTATTTTTACTAAATAAATGAAAAAATATTCAAAATAGAAAAAAATAATTATTTTTAATTTTTTTTATAACTATTTACTTTCTTCGTGAAGAGAAAATGCCTTGCGGAATTTAGTTGTGTATTACAATTTATAAATCTCCCTTGATTGAGCTTGAGCAACGCTACAGTATATTATTTACTATATAAATACCTACACCATCGTATTGTTATAAAAATGGTAGCGTGATCGCTGTTGTAAAGTTTAATGTACACGATTACCGCGACGTCTAGTGGTTGCGTCCATGTAGGTGCTACCAAATTTAACAATACGATGGCATAACTGTATACTTAATTTATTATTAATATATTTAAAATATAAAAATATTTAACTATAGGTATTTATTTTATATTATTTGTTTAATTAAATATTTATCTTGAAATTATTCTTACATAAAAGTCAGTAATAATTACTGACATAACTAACAAATTATTAGACAATTATAGTATATATTTATGTACCTTTAAAGGTACCTAAAATATCTACATAAAAATACGAACTTAATAAAAATATAAAGAAACTTTTTAAATCAGAAATTGGATATATAGTACTTAAGATGTATTTTATATATTTTAAATAGTACATCTTAGGGAAAAGAAAAATAGGAAAACAACTTAAAAATATTACTTAAAAACTCGTCTTGCATGTATATAAATATGATTTGAAATTGAAAAATAATTTTTCTAAGCTTAAAAACAGTGAAATTAATAATTATTTAATATTTAGGTATATTAAAAATTAATATTTAATAACTTGGAATCGGTATTTAAAATGCGTGTTTCTTTCTAAAAATAAGGGCTATTTAATCGAATTGCTATTAACATTAATTTGCAGAGCTGGAAGTATAGAAATGTAGATGCAGTAATATTTACACCAATAAACCATAGATTAAAAGAACTTTGCATGAAAACCCAATTGTTAATTGTGATAATGCGTGTTTTATATTATAGTAAACAATTAAAAAATGTTTGATACCCATGAGGGTCTTATCGATCTAAAAGTTGTGCCCGTTTTAAAAGGCTTATAGTGAAAACACAAAGTCAATTTGAAATGAATATCTCAACTTTAAAACTCAAGCAAATTTTATTATGCCACCAATTTATTTTATGGACCTCTTCCTTTAGTTACCTCTTGAATAGAGTTTTCGTTGTATACCAATGCGACAATTTACAATAAAGCCTTTAACTTTTGAATATGCAGTACATTATATACCTACATCCGTTAATATATATACAAGCACAAAAAAAATCCTTAACAAGATATTAATATAACTATATTCCTACATGCTTATAAGAACCAATTTTATTAATACCTTTAAATACTTATTCATGTGAGCAAAAAGAAAATATGTATGATTTTTGATCTCAAACGGCTCGAACCTTATGAAAATACATTTTTAAACATTTTAGGAGAAAATTAAAGGATATTTATTTGTAGGTTATCTTATTTTCAATCAATTACTTTTATTAAGAAATTACATACTACAAGTATACAAGTTACATACGATCATAATTAACTGAAAAATCTAATCATAATAAAGTCAGATTACCTTAGCTCAAATTTCAATGAACAAAGTACTAATATAAATATTTTGAATTATCAAAGAATTGATTTATCAAGACTGTTTTATATACTTAAAGTTATTTAAAGGGGTTTACTCATTTTTAAATTGTTGAAGACAAAACTTCCATAACTTAATTGCATTATTATGGTAAATTTTAACAGTCATAAAAAGAATACATTAAATATTACAATTGATGTAATTAATTTTTTTTTTTTTTTAATATAGAAAATTACCTAAGTATTTATTTTTAAATTTTGTTTGATGTAGGTAAATGTGAAGAAAGTGGGAATTACTCTTTGGCATATGACTATACAAGGAATAAGGTTAGTCAAATAAAATTGAAAACATTTTAAAAATTGCCCTTCGTTTAAAGATAAAATAAACGTTAATAAAATTATCACTGTTGATTTTAGGATGATTAATTTTTATTTACAATAAAATCAATTTCATGAAATAATAAAAAAATTTTAAAAGTAATAAATAATTATTTATTTGAATATAGTATAAAACAAAAACATTTATCATCAAATGCTTTTACTTAATATAATAATACATTTATAATTTGTATATATAGGTAAAAATATTGATAGTAAGAACATATTTTATAGATAAAAAAGGTACAAATTAAAGTCAATAAATAACTAACAGTTATATTATAAGTTTCTAATAAATAAAAAATTTCTTCTAATCTATGAGATATGAGTACTATATCTTATTGTCTAACTGGTGATCAAACTTTTTTACAGAAAACCATCAAAAAATTATTATAATACCTAAAAACAAATATATTTTAAGTAATAAACTTGGGTATTTTAAACATATTTTAACATATTTTAGACATTTTAAACATATTTTATCATATTTTTATATTATATCAAACACACACATATACATATATTTAATTATTTATTATTTATCATCATAAGTTACAATATATAAATATCATTAGACAGTATATATATAAATATATTTTTAAAATGTATTAATTTTTTCTAAAATTATATCAGTTTTGACGATCATTCTGTTCACAGGGAACATCAGAATTGGGTTCTTATTTAGTAGGGTTCGTCTAATGAAATACATGAAGATATAAATTTATATAATATATAAGATAACTAGAAAAATTTAAATCACCTTATCATTTTATTTTAAATTTTATTGAAATGTATATTTACTAAATGAATTATGTACCGTGTTTTATGAATTTATCTGCTTATTCATACATGTTCAACAAAACTAGTTTTCGACCATAATAATTTATGTTTATTATAAGTCAATTATACTGTTCCAACATAAAGACTGTTATTCTCTATTATTAATCTATTATAGTACTATTATAATTTAATAGTAATATTTATATATATATATATATGTATATATTTGATAAATAAGTTAACATTAATGTGTTTACAATATTACTATAGAATAAAACTCAAACAAAATATCCTAATTAAATATGTTTGATTACATAATGCAAATAAGTAGGTACACAATGGAAAATTTAAATGTACTATACTATAAATGTATATAATAGATATTACCTATATATGACAACTATTTAACTATGACTAAACCTAATTTTAAAGAACAATATTGAGCAACACTAATTTAATTTTATATTTACTTTTATCAAAAACCATAAGACATTTGATAAGATTATATCAATAACCTTTATAATAGAGAAATTAATATTTTACCCTAATGAAACAATTAAATTTGTTTCCTGCGTATAGTCACTTAAAGTTCATCTTACTGTTTAAAACCAGAATAACTATTCTAATTCAAGGTAATAATAATAGTATTAATAAGAATCCCAAAAATTACATTAAGCATAACATTCTAATACCAGCAACCAGTTGTATATTAATTATAGATAAAAAAATGTTCCAAAACACAAAATATAAACAGTACATTAGTTAATTATATTTACTGACTCTTATTTATCTTTGAGACAATCACTTCTCAGATAATTGTGATTTTTTATTAAAATAAAAAGAAAAACTAAAATTTGGGCTAAAATCCAAAGTAAAATTCTTAATTCTTAATCAAAAATAGATATACTTCAAATAAGTTTGGTCATAAAATAAATGTTAAATAAAGTAATAAGATGATTAAGTTATATTTCATGTATATAAAAATAATTTATTTGGTATTAGAATTCACAATAACTGAAGTTAAAATACATACTAGGTACATTTAACTGTTAGGTTATATTTATTATCCTCAATTAAAATACAATTTATTAAAAATTGATTAAATATGATGATAATAACTTAGGTAAATCTTAAATAATATTTTATTTATGTAGCTACCAAAATGAAATAAATACAAATCCAAAATGATAAATAAAAAGAACTGGATGGGCCTCGCTCTGCTGTACAGTTAGGGGTGGAGTGCATCTCGTTCATAGGATAGGTCGTAACAATGGATTTGTTAAATTTGAATGCAATGAAAGGTATCATTGTTTACAAATAATGATTCTGAACGGAGATGATATGTTGGTCTAAAATATATATATAACATATATATGTATATGTATTTTATATTTAAATTGAAATGCAATAGTATGCAATTTCGTAAAAATTTAAATTTCAAACGGTCATAAATTTTTTTTCTTAAAGTCCAGTAGAAATTGTTTTATAGCTTTTTGAAGAGTAACTTATAGATAACACAGTTTTAAATTTTTAAATCTTTAAGTATAAACTGAAAATTTTTTATGAATTTTCAACTACAAAATAACTTGCAAATCATCGCGATTTTAACATATTTTATACAAATTTGAAATTTATGGGCTTATAAAAGAAATTTGAGTTAAACAATCTCCGATATTTTCTAGTTATGATAAGTATTACTTATTACAAATATTGTATTAAATTTTCAAAAGTTTTCGGACAGCCAAATTAATTTTATAGATATTTCAAAAAAAAAAAAACTTACAAAAATCGAAAATTTAAATTGTCTATAAATAAGTCAAAAAAAGTCAAAATACTTTGAAAACTTAACCATGTATAAAAAAATCCAATATAAAGATTTGGTGAAAATTTCAAGTGTTTGCGATTTTTCATTTTTTAGTTAGAGCATTTTAAAAAAAATGTAAAATTTGTGTAAAATTTTCCGTTTTTTCATAATTTTTTTATCGTTTTTTTTCCACGCTTTTAAAAAGTTGGATTTTTGACTTGCCTAAGTATTATCTAAATTCACTTTCCTTTCAGAAAAGTTGCTGTTTAAGAAAATCGAAGCATTTTTACTACCAAAAAAGGTGTTCTCAGACACAAAAAAAAAAAAGTCACATTATTGTAAAACCAATAGAATCCATCACTATCACTCCGTTCAGATCTAAAATATAAACATTTTCAACACTTGATCCAAGATATTCAGTAGATTTTTTATAATTTAAACCATTGCAAACCTATGAATCCAAATATAATTTTAGAGCATGTAGAGCAATTAAGGGACCTACCTAGATCATTATTATTATCCCTCGTGAACTTTTAATTACACCATAATCACATACGAGGTTAAGATCAAAATCTATGATATACATATTATTTCATTTGGTCGGTATAATTATATAAATTTGAAGTTTAAGCAATTTAAAATATGAGAACTTAAATGACATATTACCTATACTTTAATTGTGCTGAATAATAAGATAATAATAAAAACCAATGTATAAGTAGTAAAAATATTTTAATATCAAAATACTTCAATTTGCCTTAATGTCTTTTATAATTCACTTCATTACTGTTAACCTAACTTAACCCTTTTTTAATAAAGAGCTGAACATAACTTTTTAACTTTAAAATCAATTAATAAAACACAATTCATAAAACTTATTTGTTAAGTATTAAAATATAAATTTAATTCTTGAATAGAACATTCCTAAATTTGTTTGCATTTATTTTCAAACCCATAACTAATCCAGATAAACTAATAACAGATAAACTGATTATGATTCATTGACAAAAGAAAATTTTCATAATACAAATGATCCAAATTGGTTCGTAAGTGTTTAAGCAATACATTTCATATTAATTCAATGACTTTACTAATAATATATGTTTAATTAAATAGTATAGGTACTTAACTACTATATTTATTTCTTATTATTTACCTAATATTAAAATATATAGTTATTGCAACAGTTATCTGTTATACATTAACATTTTAAAATACTTCACATTTATATCTAGTATTTAAATGGTTGAACATTATGAATTAATATTCTTTTAACAAGTTTATAATGGTACCTTTTACTAATGAAAATATTTTTACATCAAGTTTTAAACAACTAATAAATTATACTGACTAGTTACAACATTAGACCCATAAAAATAGCTCAATAAGTTAGTGCATATATTTGTTTATATTTATTGTGTTAAGTATAAAAAAATTACTTCCCATATTTTTATTTAGCTATACAAATATTTGGATTATTTCTATTATTATTACATGCCATAATTATTTAATTATCACTGTCTAGTTTAATAGTTCATTTAAATATTTGAAGTTATAAGATAGAACACAAAACAAACAAACATACATACATACCTATCATTTATATCACAAAAACAATAGGACTCAAATTTTTGAAAGGAAGTCATTATCAGGATTTAAGTGGATTGTTTTAGCCTCAATTCACTCACAACACTCAGTTTATTTCTATATTTATTTAAAAAAAAATGTAATTTGAAAGACTTATTCAAAGATATTGCCCAAGGACCCATTAAGTGTTTCAGTGTAATTTGGGTGATTTCTGAATATTCTTACTGAACACTCATCTAGATTCCAGAATGAACAATAGTAGAATACTAGATAATAAAACTCTGAATAAAACTAAATTCAATAAAATTGAATGATAACTTGAATTTTGGCATCATTATTGATTAAATATTACCTTGTCATCCTAATAAAATCAGAAATATAGGCATTTATAAAATAATATAAAAATCTTGATGTTAATGCTAATTGGCATAAATTTTAATTTGCTGACCCTTTTTGGCCAAGATCCTAGATTATTCTACTTCTCTACTAGTCTTTCCTTAGGATTCCATATAAATAACATAATAGGTAAATGTCTTAAATTTTTAGGTTTTATTAAACGTAACACAGCCAACTTCACTTCTATCTCTTGTTTTCGTGTTCTTTATTTGTCCCTGGTTTGATCTATACTGGAGTATGGAGAAGTAGTTTGGCATCCCTACCTAGCCTGCAATGAGCTCCGAATTGAAAGAGTTCAAAATAGGTTCTTATCCTATGAGGCTTATCTCCTAAAAATTGAACACCCTCCACGGGATTACTCTTCTAATCGTTCCGTCCTCCGACTTCCATCCTTAGCATCCCATCGTATTGACGCTGATAATTCCTTCACCAAATCAAATCTCTTCTTAATGGCACCATTGATTCACCTAACCTATCTAAAATATCCTTCAGTCTCTACCCACAATACTAGAGTACACTATTCCAACTTCCACTTCATCATACCTTATATGGTCAAACATAGGATGCTAAAATGTCTTAATGAGTTTATTCTTCACCACTCTTTTTAGGAATAAGATATACTTATTATTTATTGTCATAATTTTTACTTATATCATCATATTTTCTGTTATTATTTATAAATGTCACATTATTATAATTAGTATGTAATTTAAAATATTGCCTGTTTAGGTGTTACAAAATAAACAAATTAGCATTCATGGCTCAGAGGTTGGGAACTGCTGCACTATAATATTATTTTATAAAGATTATATATTTCAATAGTGTAAATTATACATTAAATTTCCTTATCTAAACAGTAATTTTATTTAAGAAAAAACTTAGTTAGATTATTATAACTATAATTTTCTAGTAATTATGTAACTATCTGCAATATTTTACTTGTAAAATAAAATACAGCTAGGTTAATTTATTAATTTTAATGGATATAATATATGAAATATAATTATTATTTCATGTAATAATAACATCTTTTGAAATTAGTATGTACCTAGATAGATTATTTATTAAGTTAATTCTAAAATATAATATTTTGCCCATAAAACTTAAAACCTAATTTGTAACATCAGTTTATTTTATGAGACTATCAAATTTATTCATTTAACATTTAAATAATATTGAATTATAATTTGTATTTTTCTATAATTAAAAGAAAATATTACTGTTATAAGATCAACTTTAGAATATTTGTCACAAATAAAATGTTTAAATATAAGGTAGTTTAAATTTGGAAATAAATTTGTTATAGTTCTATTAAATATATATATATATATATACTGACTGCTAAACTAATCAGTAATCACACAATAGGTACCTGCCATTAACAGAATAAAACTTGGTAAAATAATAATTTATCATAAATTGATATTTTCTATTAGAAAAAAAAACATTGTTATTGAAACTATATAAGGACATTTTTTTTTTATTCCTATTATTCATAATTTTAAATTAAATTGTTTATTAATGATTATAGTTCCTACCTTTTTAAATTGTTTATACATTGTGATATTTTCATATATTATTTGTCAATTGTAAATGTGATTTATTATTGTCTGTTTATTCCTATAACTAAATAGTAATTCAACCATTACAGTTGCCTAGTGTCATAACTATATGAATATGAATTTAACTAAGCACATCTTTTGTTATCATGGTTAGTCTTATAAAAATAAAGAATTTAATGAATTTTAATTATAGTAATTATACTTTGTACAACAATAACAAATATGTATCAATTTAAGTGAATTAGGAAAGCCAACTTATGGGAAAGTATTTAAAATGAATATATTATAAGTGACATTATTATTAGACATCAAGTAAAAAAAAACACAATTCTTTAAAATGGAAATTGTTAATTTTCTATGCATGAAAAATATATATTCACTTACAAGACAATAATGTACCCAACAGGGTAAAACAGTAATTGATGCAACCTAAACACTAGACAAGTGTACATTCTTAGGCTATGTCAAATACTTTTTGAAAATATATAATTCAATACATGACCCATGTATTAATTTAACTAGTAATATAATATCATCAAATCACAATAATCCAATTAGTACCAACCTAATTGTTTTAATTCACAAGTCGTTAAAACAAAAATTCCAGAAATGACAATTTAATAATAGATCATGAACATTATGTACAAGATGCTATTGTCAATAATATATATATATATTTATATGTTATAAGAACTGAGTAGTGCCAGGCTGAGACAATGTATTATCACAAGAAATGTAAAATGTAAACTATAAGAAGCTGGTAATAATGATGTTAGTTAATGACTAATTACTTCTAATTTCTAACTAAATGAACTAGCCAGGTCTCCACAAAATAATTAATCAACGAGTACAGTAACGGATGCTATTGTCAGATGTTTATAATTTGAGTTAATATAACATTAGACCTCAACCATAGACATGGTGTACCCTACATAACTGAAATTGCACAGTCTGATCATAGCTTTTGAAAGCAATTTGATGTACAAAATTGTACACAGACAAAAATAACATGTCATACATCAAACGAAAGTAACCAACACAATGTGATATTGCATTTGGACAATCAGTAATATTGTGAACCAAAAGACAGATGAAGTTAGAACAAGTATTGTTGGCATCACATACTCATTGTAAGAAAAAAATTTTACGCAATACGACACAATACTTGATTGCGCAGATGGTATTACAGACAGCTGGAGAACCAGGATCCGAACCAACAGGAACACTGGACAGAGAATTTCTAATGTATTTATTCGATATGTACAATAGTGGTCTATATGTTATTATAACGAAATATTATAAACATTCTGACAATACAATGGATCAGTGACCCTCGAGATGTTAGGCCTGTTAAGCAGTACAATATTGACGGTATAGTTACCGGACGAAACTGAGTGCATGTCACGGCGGTTGTAGTCGATTCAATAAGTAATTGGTGCTGCTGCGCAGATCATGTCCCGTGACCGCATAAAAACTACAAACTACAAACTACAAACACTGAGATACGTCGAATCCGGTTCGGACTGTTTGAACAGCAGCGGCGAACGCATTATCACAACTTAGGCATAGCACTACAACAAGAGCGACGACGGAATTGTTGTTGTTGTCGTAGTCTACTGCCGAACGATTCCACCGCGAGATATAGGCACATTTATCACTTTTCGTATAATTATGATTATTCTGATGATTATTATTATTATTATTATTATTCGTAGAGATATGAATGCGCGCGCGGTGTGTGTGTTGTGTGTGTGTGTGTGTGTGTGTGCGTGTGTGTGTACGAAATAAAAATAAAATTACATATGTATATATGTGTGTGTGTGTGTGTGTGTGTATATTGCGTACAGACGATTGTCCCGGCTGACCGGCGGCGTGCGTACGCGAGTAACGTTGTGTTTACACGATCCGGCGGCCCGAGTACGATACCACGAAAAATTGTCTTGCGTAAATGGCGCGCGCGTTGATGCCATGCGAGGGGAAAAAAAAAACCGTACGCGCGCCGTACAATATTATCGTTGCTATTATTACCATTATTACGGCCGAACACGGTTTCCGGTACCGTCGGCCGGTTGCGGCGGCAGCGGCGCATCGGAGGGTACGAAATCGTACGATCCGGTGGAAATTTTGTTCTACGATATTATTATTATTATTATTATTATTATTATTAATATATTCATACGATTACTGCTTCTTTGCTTGTATACCACATTACTATATCCCAACTGTACGGTGCGACGATAATAATATTATTGTAATCGAATTTCTACAATAATTATTATTATTTTCCAGCCGTTACGCAATATTTTATTATTATTATTTTTTTATTTAAAGTAAAGGCTTCAACATCATGGGGTTATTAGCTATTACAATATTATTATTTATTATTATTATCGTTATACTCTTTTTACAACTACCGCCGACGACGTAGCGAAAATCTAATCACCGAACCAGTCGTGTCTGTACACAGTAGAAGGTAAAAAACGTTCACCAGTTCACTACCATCCGCCCGCCCGCCACTCAGACATCATAGCCGCCGTGGTGCAATCACTATACACGGTGCGCATTCCAATATGGCCGGTTAACACAAAGCGCGTGTACAGTGTACACAACACAACACATGCTACGTTTCGTTGACCCTGACCGTAAAGATTATATAGCGCGCGCACACGCACCACCACCACCACCATCACCACCGCTACCACCTCCCGCGAGGAAACGTAACCGGCTGACTGCCACGACGCTAAGCGGCTAAGCGGCGGCGGCGGCGGCAACGTACGCACGTACCGGTTACGGATATTAACCGCATACCCGCATAGCTGTGCTGTTAGATTCGCTTTTCGCTTAGCACTTGGCTCGCACACATTATTCCGTGTACATAATATTATCGTTATACAGGTACACGTCGTAGTCGAGGGGGGGGGAGTTTGGATGGGGGGAGGGATACGCTCGTTGATGTTGCGAAACCGCGGACACGGTTCCGCGCTCGCCGTGCAACACACCTGTCCGGCGGGCGAGTCGTCCCTGAACCGTTTCGCGCAACCGCTTCCACGACTAGAACGGAACGAAACGGACCGCACCGAACCGCAGCACAATTCCCCTCCACGGCCCACTCCGATGCTCGGAAACGCGAAACACCGAAAGCGAGGTTCCAACACCGCCCCCCCCCGCCATTGACTCGACAGGACCCACCGATGTGATCGCGGCGTTACGTTCCGCGAAACGTTCCGTCGGCCGAATACCCCGGACTTGTAATCAATTCCGTGCGCGAGCCCCTCCCCCTTGGTATTACCTTTTCACTGATACCATGCGTGCAAATCTCGATCCCGATCCCCGACATCCCGTAGATCACGGAGACGGCGGCGGATCCGAATCCGAATCGGTTTTCACTTGACGCCCCATTTTCGGTGTTTCTTTTCGCGCTATAGTTCCACCGTGTTCCGGCGACATGTGCATCGCGGTTTTCCCGTCGAAACCCATCGCTCACCAATAGTATGCATCTCGTCGGCACCAGGTACGCCAAGCACAAAGCCAAACTTCCTCCCAGGTCGTCGACTTCATCCCGTACAATAATCCAAAACATTCTACTGATCTCGTCTCAGATTGAACCCATTCGTACAATAATACGTTTGATTATTAGAATTATTCTTACTTGTTCTCACACCAAACTACCCATGGTTACTATTCTATTTGGTAGGCCATTGCTTTTTATTCTATGTTCGCTATCGGGTCTGATTATGTAGATGATCGAATCCAACCATTACTCATCAAAAAAATTTCTCAACATTGTAACCATCAATTGTTGCTTTTATTTCCATTACATTTCAATTAGATTTATGTAACATTAATTAAAAGGAACATTAAAATTGTGAAATTATAGAATTAAACCAATACTTTTATTTTAGGTTCTTTTAAATCCAATTTTATGTATTTCAATTAGATTTATTAATTATTTAACATGCATTGCATTTATAATAATACATATTAATGGCATCATCAAATTCATTCTTATCATTTCTCAATATATAAGTATATTGTAAATATATTACTAATACCTTCCTAATTTTATTGAATGAATATTAAAATTTTTGGTATGAGAATTAGATTTTTACTTTCTTAATTTTTTTTTTACTAGGACAATGTTTTTTTACTGTTTACACGATAATGAATACACAGAATGAAAATTCTTTAAACTGTAATTTTTCTCAAAATGAAGACAAAAAACATCAGTATAGTCATAGAAATACTGTAAAGGTATACTTAAACCTATATTTGTTGTCTTGTACATTGCATTTTAATTCAACAATTGTACTTATTTATTATTTTAGAAAATTCCAAAAATGGATTTAAATAAGTCTGATTTATTAAAGCTTTTGAGTTACTTAGAGGGCGAACTCCAAGCAAGAGATGTGGTTATTGCAACATTAAAGGTACAACCGTTTATATTAGTTCAAGTACCGAATCTTTTTTTTTAAATACTATTTACTTATTTGTGTATACATATATATTATATAGTGTGAAAAAGTCAAATGTATGCTAAGAAATAGAGGGAGTGATCATGTGGTCAAAGATCCATTAGCAGCTCTACAACGTGATTGTTTTGCAACGTTTGAGACAAATAATGATAGCCTTTCATATCAACAATTAGGATCACTTGAAAATCTTGTTTTACAGCAAAGAAAAACTCATTTAAGAATAGCTAATGTTTTAAAAGACAATCAAATAATGCATCGAAAGGTAAAGTACATTAAATTATTATAGTTCTCCATTTTATCTTAGCTTATAATGTATATGAATGTCGACTTATTGCCAAAATTATGTTATACTGATATATTATATTATAATATATCATAATAATATATATATATATTCATAATATCAAAATATGGGTATTTATGTTGTATGCCTTCTTCCACTCATTTTATCATATCATATGTTATCTACCGGCATTTGTGAAAACAAATTTATTTTCATTCTTAGGACTGGCAACTTACTATTGTATTTTATGAGTTGGTGTCTATAAAATTTGTTTTTTTTTTTTCATTTGCCAAATATAATTAGTATAATATCTATATTGTCAGCTTTTATTACCTTGTCTTAAATCGTAAATCTTCAAAGGTAGTAGTGTTCATTTTTTTTAACATTTTGTACACTGGAATATAATATAATATCTCTTAATAAACATTCAAACAACTCATTGGCAGAATTTCTTGTAACGCCAGTTATAAATGATAAGAGCAAATCAAGGGACATCACATGCATTTTTTTTGACAATTCGTAATTTTAGTACTCTACATAAGCTTTCTTGTATATAATTTAATAGATTTACAAAAAGTTCTCAGAATGATTCATTGTCTTATGTATGTATACTTTTAATAGTTTTGGTTGTAATCTTATCTTCAATGACAAGCAATTAATTACGTGCCCAATTATCTATTATAGTATGTCTGTTACGACGGTAGACGAAAAAAACATGGTAGACCGTATACGACATGAATATCAAAATATGCAATTTATTACTCAAATAGGTATTATGCAAGTATTTTTTTTTTAATCATTAGGCATAGTTTTTTTTAACTATGTAGCATGATAATAACTTAGATAAAGAAAATAATCAAATACAAGTTTTAGCTGTAATTTGACATTTTATTTGTTAAATAGATTAATATTAATTAAAAGATTCGTATTAAACATAATCTATAAAATTGTTTCTCAAAAATTTTTTTTTTTTTTTTGTAATAATTTTTATTTTTATATAATTTAGATATTAGATTTAGAACGGTTAAAAAAACAACAACTTCAATATGAATATAAGAAATTGCATAGTACTTTTGAAGAAGAACGATTGAAACATAAACAAATTGTATTTTTTCTACTGGCAGAAAGGAAAAAAATTGTTATGAAGTATATTGAAGAAAGAAAACGTTCAGAAGATCTTGGTCAAGTAAATAATTAGTTATTATTAACTAAAAATAATATATATATAACATATAAATAGTGTTTTATTTATAATCAGTGCAGAAAATACTTAAGTATTTCATAAATTACATGATTATAATATTGATTAACATATATTCGATCCTAAACCTATTAGAAAAATTAAAACATAATTTATTTGTGACTCATATTTTTCTTTTAATAATTAATAATTATTTTTAGACTTGGTTATTAATTTCTTTTGTACACGCTATACAAGCTTATTGATAAAATTGTATTTAGCAAATTTTGCAATTTTGAGGAATACATGCATATTGGGATAAAAATTATAGATTTGAATTATTTAACAAGATTTTTTTTTATAAACAGTTTTTGAATTTAATATTAAGACTTTATTAAGAATTTATCAATATATTATTACAAAAAAAAATCATTTGTATAATATATTAAGTATAATTTATTTGCAAAAATGCAAAATAGACTGTTTGGAAAAGTAAAATGTACATTAAATCTAGCTTAAAGTACATCAGTGCATTACATGTTAAAATTATTTATTTTAAATTTATGAGTGCTTTTAAATCATTACGTTTTTAATTTTTATTCAAGCTATTACTACTTTGAGTTGTTTGATTTTGTATTTAGATATTAAGTGAAGAAAAAAGTAAAATTAATTTAATGGCTGAAGGATTAGAAGAGGAGAGTAAAAAATCACTTCAAATGGAAGCAGAATTGGAAAAACAATTGGCTTTATTTGATACCGAAAGCAAAAAAATGATGACAGCTCTTAGCTCGGAAGAAGAAAAGTAAGATATTTTTATGTGTATTTGAGGATTAGGCAATTTGTAATATTGTATTATTTATTTATTTTTTAAATTTAATGCTCATAAACAATTTTAATTCTATTTTTCTATCCATTTTTAGTTTTATATATATATATCTTAAACTAAAAAAAAAGAAGTGGACAAGGATTCGCTTTGCTATACAGTAGAGAGTGTAGTAGACCTCGTTCATAAGATAGGTTATTATAATGGATGTGTTAAATTTAAATGCTATAATAGGTATCATTGTTTACAAAAACCGATTCTGAACAAAGATGAATGTTACTAGAAAATATATTATACTTATATTGTAATATTAATATTTGCTATTCAAATTCTTTTAAAAAATAATTGAGCCCATGTATTTTAATAAATTTTGAATGACAGTTAGAACAACGTCTATGGAATATTCTATTAAGCTTTTAAGTATTTTGTCCTAGCGAAATTTTTTTTTGATGTCTACAATACCTAGCTTAATAATTAGTAAAATATTTTGAATAGGAAATTACTTAAGAAAAATACCAATGTATATACCAACTGGTAAAAGTTTCAAGTTTCTACGAATTATACTTTTTGAATAATAATTAATATCAAAAATAAAAAAAACATAAATCACTGTAAAATCAATTCATTCATCACTCCGTTCAGAATCTAAAATAGTTGTGTTCAATTTTTTAAGTACAACAAATGATTATTATTTATTATACATAAATATTTCATTAAAAATCAAATATGTTTTTATGGTGTATCGTTTAGGGGTTCGCATATTAAGTTTGATAGGTGAACTATTGTGCTAGATATTAATATTTAAGTTTTATATTCTAGAACAAAAACTTTAGAAGCAGAATTAACAAAATGTCGAAGTGAAATTTCTTCATTAGAAAAAGAATTGAGTGAAGCGCTTCATAATAATTTAGTAGAGCTATCCAACAGATCCGGTAATAACAATACATGCTATTAATAATTATCTAATAGTAAATGTAAATTTAATAACTGACTTTAATTTTCAAGTAATTTTAAATTTATTAAATTAATTGTTGTTTTACAAAAATTACACTTAAAAAGTTAGTTTACACTAGCTGTAATTGTGGTGTAAAATTGTTGTGTTGCAGCTGGAAGAATTATGTCTTCTCCTAGTGATCCAATAACAAGTAGTGTTGCAAAAGTGGTTCTGCCTACTGCAACTGCATCTAGTGTTCGAGTTTCTGGGCCAAGTAAATGATGATTTGTTTCTTTATTCGATTGATAATACACTTTATAATTGTTGTAATATTAAATTAATATTAGTTGGAGTTAAACAATATAAAATAATGGGTTCTCATTTATTTCAGTAAATTAAAATATAGAATTAAACAATAACAATATTGGTTTCCACTAATATTAGGAAAAAATTGAATCAAATTAATTATTTTGTTTTATTTAAAGGCTCTTGTTATTTGGCATTGCTGCTCAATGCTTATATTAATGATTACATTTATAAAGTATTCAATTTGAGATCAAAAATATTGGCAACATAATAATACTTTATACTTCATATAATATGTTGTTACATAATTTAATATAGAATATTAATTATGTTTCTTAGTGACTGGAATTGCTCGCTCGGTAAATCCTGGTCAAAGTTTGCGTAGTCTTAAGCCAAGTAGTCAAAATAATGATACACAGGTATTTAGAAATATTTTCATATTTTAATTACATACTTATTACATAACATTGATTAAAACCACATTATGTTATAGATGGATAAACTTCAAGAGGATGAGGACTGTACAACACCTTTAGATACCATTAAAAAGCATCCTATTGCTTTTGGTCGTAATATGCAATCAGTAGACTGTGGTTCATCCAGTAGTGTTAAAAAAGCATTGTTTGGTATTCAACGTAACATGTCTGTTCCCAATGTTGCAGAAAGCAGTATTCCAGGATTAATTAAGAAACAATCTACACTCATGTGTCGTGGGACACCACCACCTGTTCCTCCAAACAAACCTATCATACCACCAAAAAAGGATGTAATATCCTTTATTAAAAAAACATCAGTTTCCGATAATACTACAGCTGTTGCTGCTGCTGCTGCTGCTGCTACTGTTGTTGCTGCTGATAAAGAACAAAAAGACTCTCTACTAAGACACAACAATTTTCTGCCTAACGATATTGCTGCCGTTGATAAACAAGAAGAAACAGTTAAGAATTAGAACTTTGCAATTAGTTACATAATCATTTAAAATAATTAAACCATATAAAAATTATATTTTTGGTATTTATGGTTATTTGTGTCTTCTGAAAAAGATTACCAATATTAGTAATTTTTTTATTGATTCTATTTTATTCTTATATACTTAATATTGAATGAAACAAATTTTACACCAAATATTGAAATTTATTAATTTCTATATTATCTCTTGGCAACTAAATATTAAGAAGTTCCTAGACTGCATCTAATATAATTTAAGATTTTTTCAAGAATTGCATTCTAAAATACACTTTAGTGAATAATTTCTCAAAATATAGTTACCATGTGTTAATATTGATATCTGGGCTATGCTCATTTTTTATTTTACATGGTCCAATCTTTATAATAAATTAAGTCTTATGGAGTGTGATTTGTAATATTCCTACTATATTTCACACTAAAATTAAATTAAAATTTGTAAATGAATAACATTGTCCATTATAATACTTACTATTTAATGATTAAGCATGTGAACCCTTGGCAAATTACCATTAATCTAAATATAATTCAAATGTCTACATCATAATATCTCTTCCATATTAATTAATGATGTAGATTATTTTTTAAAATTAGTAGAAAATTAAATGATCAACTATATATTACATTGTATACTCTAACACCAACAAATATTGTAATATTAATGAATATCTATAAATACAGTTGATATTGAAATTACTTAAAATTAAATCAATTGATATTTTTAATTTAAAACTTACCATCATGTATATAATACAACCTTTATAAAATAATTTACTCTAGTTTTACCTCATTTTTAACTATTTACCGAATACTTGCAATAAAAAAATATTTATACATTTATATATAATTATTTTTTGGAATAATTTACTACTAATATAAAATTAGATATATACGATAAAAATATTTATATAAAAAACCACATTATGGATTGTCGAAAAAAGAAAAAAGTAACCAATTTATTTATTCAAAACATAATTAGTTACAATATTAAACAAAATTTGGATTTTAAAACAAATAAACAAATATATATTTGTTACTTTTTTTTTTTAAAAATATAAAATCAATCTATGAAATTTATTTGAAATAAAAATAAATGTAAAATATATAAAATTATCCCAGAAAACATTATGCAGCTAGTACAAATGATTTAACAGTCTGAAGTAGAAAAAACTAAGGCAGTTCTGGTTGGCAAATACAACTGAAAAATATTTTTGAAAACCATATTAATATTTAGATTACAATAATAAGTATACTAAGTTTTATAATATTAATTACAAATATCAAATACTCTAGAGAGTTACATAGAACCTTGCAAATAAATATTAAGTAGGTACTTACTATACACTTTTAATAAAATGCTATTTTATTTTATATAATACTAAATACTAAGTATGAATATAGTATTTATTAAACCTTATTATTTTACTTATATATATATGTATAATCGCATGAACAATATATTTAAAAAATGGTGTACAATTTAAAATAAAATAGCAACTTATGTTTTTAAGGATAAATACACCATATAATTTAACTATTAATAACAAAACCAATATTTGTCATTATTATGTTTATAATTCAAAATTTTATTAAAAAGAAAATGGTAGCTGTATTCATGATTGTAAAAATGGGTACCTTAGAGCCATAAATTGTAGAATTATTATTAAACTAGACTTATAATTACTACACTTTGATCTAGTAATACAAATGCGCTTAATAAAATATCATATTATTATAGTAAAAATTATATTTATTCATAGTAAAATTAAATTTAATCATAGTATAAGGAAATAAAAACTAAATTTTGATCATAGAAAAATATATCATATTATGGATAAGGTATTTTATAAAATATTCCTTTAAAAAACTGTGCCAATAAATAGGATTTCTTTATTAATATGTAATAAATATTAGGTCCTATAATTTTATAGTTTTTGGTTATTAGTTGAATTTATTAAAAGAAATGTTTATGAATTTTATGTAACATATGTGCGTAGATGTTGTAGTCTTATATAAACTTGCCGAAATAAACCTATTCATTTTATAATATTCCATGATAGAACAGTGATTTAACATATATATATATATATTTTTTTTTTTAATTGTACTATAATTTAATTGTATATTTTACAATGTGTAATAGTTTTTAATTTAATATTAAAAATAATTTGTTTACACATGCAAATATTCTTTTTTACCTAATCTTTTGTCTATAATTAACTCACGTAAAATTGTTTAGTATATTTTTACCATTAACTGTTGTGTATCATATACTGTGGCTTTCAACACAATTATGTATGAAATATTTTTAAAATATTAGTTCTACAAAAAAATGTTAAGGGTTGCAATATATCATAACAAGTATAACCTATACCTAATAAGTTAAAATGTTAACTTACAAATATATGATTTTGTCTACCACTCCATTCGCCATTGTTTGTAGAGTACACAACATTAGTATCGATTCGATTATGTCCACCATATTCTGGATTATCACTGTTCAAAACTATTTTTAATGAGCCTGATAAATTCAAACCCACTTTGTAATCAGTAAAACTTTTGGTTGGATTGAAATTGAATACGAACAATAAACCAGCTCTTTCAAAAGTAATTACTTTATCATCTTCATGTTTTAAACTGACATATGCCTATGGTAAATTTTGAAAATTGAATTTATGTTTAAAATTTTTTATCATTTGATCATTACTTACTGGATTATCATTCAACCATCCATATTTACTTTCCAAGCGATTCATACTTTTATCAAAATTGTTCAAAAATCTATATTTTAATAATTCATCATCAACTAAATGCCACTGTCGTCTCGCATAGTGGTATGAACTTTGATTGCCATCACGAGGAAAATCTAACCATTCTGGATGACCAAATTCATTTCCTTAAATAAATAAATAAAAAAAAAAAATGGTTGTTAAAATAAATTGTAATCAACTGAATTGAAAATACTTTACCAATGAAATTTAAGTATGCTTCGCCACCAAGACTATGGGTTATCAACCTAATCATTTTGTGTAATGCTATTCCACGATCGATGATTAAAGATGGACTACTATCGACAGCCATGTGAGTATACATTTCTTTATCCATTAACCAAAATGCAATTGTTTTATCACCAACAAGAGCCTAATGTAAAGATATTCCGTTATTGTGTTTTCAAAAATGTTATGAGAATTTATTTAAATATACAATGTTTGAAATTTAAATCCTGAAACAATTGTCAATCATGTAGTTCATCTTTGATAAAATAGTTTAACCAAAATATTCAGTAATATTTAATAAACATACAGGCTTTACACACATTGTATTCCTTGTATGAGTTTATAAAACAATAATAATAGTAATAGTGATTAATTATTAAGTAAGACGAAAAATAAAATATTTATAATAATAATCTCTGAAAAATCGTGTTTCAGCACAATACCTATTGTACTTAAAAATAAAATCTTTTGTCGTAAGAAAAAAAAAATTTGTTTCAGGATAGTAATGTTGGTCGAATAAAACATTTGATTTGATGTAAACCTGGTCATGGGATTCGGCGTAGGAAACGGTTTTTTCCATCCACCTTCTATTTGTAAGTGTATGCACAATGTTTCCCATGTTCCAGTCGTCATCTTTAACCTCCTTCAGTAGTTTTATCCACATGTCGGGTATAGCCATTCCTAAACGATAATCGAATCCAAGTCCTCCTTCGCTGACAGGTCGACAAGATGAAGGCATTCCAGATACGTCCTATTCGAGAGTGCAATGTAAATTGTATACGTGTTAGACAAAACGTATTCTTGACATTCATCACATATCACTTACCTCGGCCACAGTTATGCACTCAGGATAGAACTTATGGAGTATATAATTGGCCAACATCAAGTAGATTACCGCATCGGTGTCAACGCCGAGACCGAAATAGTCATCGTAATGGCCACTAAAACCTTGGCCGGCACCACGAGAATGATACAACATCGACGTAACTCCATCGAACCTTAAGTTCGATATGACCCGTTACAATACAATATAGGAAACATATTTATTATGAGGTAAAGTTGTTTTATTATTTACCTGAAGCCATCGAAATGATATTCTTCAACGTACCAACGCAAGTTCGACAACAGAAATCGTAGCACTTCGTACCTGTAAGTAATCAAATGACAGTTTGAAATCGGAGTGTCGGTCTAAACTTGTACACAATAGGTACTTAATCAATTATGTTATGTTATCAATATTTTTATATATTTACTCGGAATAATTGAAAAGTCTGCTGTCCCATAGGGGATGATTTCCTTTAGGTCCGTCGTGGAAGTATCCTGCGTTCGTACCGTCGAACTCGTTCAATCCGTCTAGCACATTTTTAGATGCATGGGAATGTACAATATCCAACATAACATAAAGACCCTTGCTGTGGGCTACATCAACTAGTTCTTTGAGTTCTTCGGGTGTTCCAAAACGACTGGAAATAATGAAATAATTCGACACATGGTTTTTCGATAAAAATATACTGTACAATCAATAGTTAATAGTAGGTAGCCAGTGGGTATATGAACAACTGTAATAATAGTTTAAAAAAAAAGTGTACCCAAAGACCTATGTACAGTTAGGATAAGGACTAGTGTACGTGGTTGGTGGTCAAGTTGCAACTTTTGTAGCAAACCAGACTTTATAAAAATAAAATAATGATTGGAAACAAAAAAAAAATCAGCACTGAAATTGGATATGTACCTGTAGACTGTGAGTAGGATATTTTTTAACCTATATTATAAAACGTTCCTCTTGAAAATATAATCAATACATCAGATTAAAGTTATTACCAAGTAGAAATGTATGAATAGGTACTAATTTTTTATTTTATAATATTGCATTGTTGGTTTATAATTGCGTTGTTCACTCGTGAAAATAAATTTAATTATTTTTATTTTTGTTATTGCCCTGTGTTATATAGGTACATGATATGATGTTCAACATTTTTATAATTTAATAATTATTAGAATTAAATATTACAATTAATCATGAAAAATTATATGGTATTTTATAATTTTCAATTAATTAAAATAGCACGCAATTAAAAAATACGAATTACCTCGAAGCTGCATAAAAACTTGTCACTTGATATCCAAAAGAAGCATAGTAAGCATGTTCCATAATAGCCATTATTTGAATTGTATTGTATCCTAAAAAAAAAATACACAAACGTAAGAACGATTGTATGTTATTACTTATAACTATTATCTAGACTGTAATTAAGTTATACCCAAATCAATTATACGATCCAATACGTGATTTTTAAATTCAAGGTAGGATCCCACTTTATACTCTGATGTGGCGATTCCAACGTGGCATTCATATATGCGTAAACTGGATGGTTTGGGCACTTTAGGATATTTAAATTTATATACCTTAAAAAAAATTTTAGAACATTTCAAAAAAAATTGTTGTATTATAATTATCAACATTTTGTCAATTCGAGTACTAAAGTATGACTATGACACAAAGTAGGTAAGTACTACTGAATTGTTTAAGTGCATAATAATTAAGTACGTTTATCAAAACTTACATGGTCCGTTGGATTCCAAATTTTGTGCCTAAAAGTAACTCCTTGATCGCGAGGCGGTTGTACTACGTAAGTGGCCCAGGGTGATATACGATCTACTTTATGGCCATGATGATTTTCAACAACAATCTATACAACAAGACCGTCTCATGGTATTTCATGTCTAATTACTGCAAGTGTAACATGTAAAATAGGTAGGTACCTTTATTTCAGATAAGTGCTTAATAACCGGTGTCCCGTCACTGTTGGGTGGAAGAGTTAATTCCCATTTGCCATACTCAAGTTTTTTGTACGGGTAATTTTCTCTATTCCAATCATCTGCAATTAAAATTAATCAAAATAAACTATTTACCCGGTTATTGAATAGTATCGACAAAATTCATACAACATTCTAGCCTATAAATAAACTAAATAAAATAATTTGTACGTTATTAATATTATCATAAGTATTTATCTTGTTCTATGACTGCATTTATTAAGATAATTTCATTGGATGAGATGTTATTTTTATAAAACTACTAGTAATTAACTACGATAGCAAAGTTGTCATGTTACCATCATTCTCGCTGACATTTTAAGCACTTAATATTGTTAGGTACAAATTATGTTTAAATCGTTTCAAACATTTCGAAAATGTATGTACCTACCTGTTTATTTTTAAAATATAATAGGTAGTAGGTATGATACTAGGATCATATTTTTCAGTACCTATTTATTTTAAAAATTTCAATATTAAGGAGTAGCGAGTGAAAATATTAGGACGGTCAATAGGTACTATTCTCAAGGACCGATTGCATGGAAAATCACAGTGGTTTATTTATCGTGAAAAAAATCTAGAAAAATGTGATTTATATTAGTTTTCTAGCCTTTAGCGTAAAAACTGATAATCTATCGAGGCTCATACACTATTAACTTTATATATTATCGCGCTCTCTCAAAGTATTCAACAATATTATGCTTCTGCAAAAGATAAGTATAATTTATATATATTTAACGAGATTTAAATCCATATCCGTCATTTGTGCGATAGGTAGGTTACTTAAATTACATTTAAACTAAAATATATAGTAAAAAATCTAGATGGATACTTACTAAAGTCACCAGTGAGGTAGATTTGTTTGGCTCCTGGAGCCCATTCCAAACAATAAACAGACCCATCGTTGTTAAAATGAATACCGAATTGCTTGTAACTCGTGGTAAATGATTCCAAATTCGATTCTTCTTTTACTCTTTCCAAGTAATCTAAAAAGCACGCGTATCTAAAGAAAATTTTCAGATTTTAGAGAACATAAATATTATATTTATTAGGCACGCTTAAAATTACACTTGATAATAAGTATATCCTATATACAGATGCAAAGGTTAATAGAAATTAATAATGTCACGAAATATTCGAATAATTTAAACCTACCGTTCTTTTTTCAAACATAAACTAGGTATATTGCATCTAACTTAATGTTTATAATGTAATTATATTAACAGTGGCAAATTTTTTATACGATTTACCAAAGATATTAGCATGATATTAGGTACACACGCGGCACGCGCGCAGTTGTTATTGTAATAATAATAACATGTTGCAATATAGCCGAGTAAAACAGTATCTATGAATACATACACTACACGTTTTCAAAACATTAATTAGAAATTATTTACGAGCGACACGAACGCGTTACATGTCGACGTGTATCAACATAATATGATGATGCATCTTACCTGCGTTTGAATTCCCTCTCGTAAGGCTTTAAATAGGGATCGCGGTCCAGCTGATTTTGCAGCTCGGGCACTTGCACGTCCATGGGGTCCATCTTGGAGTGTTTGCCGCCCATGGTTTTATAGTAGCGTCGAGCCGAGAAATTAGTAGTTGGCAACGAGCAACGATCGAGAGAGGGAGAGCGAGAGAAAAAGAGCAGTGAAAAAAAAAAGAATTTGGTGTTTTTTTTTTTTATTTTTTGGAAACTTTCCCGAGTCTTGTTGTTTTCGTCTGTCGGAGCGGATGAACGTCGGGCAGCGAGTGTGCGGATTTTGGCGGTGGGCCAACGGCGGCTGCTGTTGCAGTTATGACGTGAGAAATGGCATTCCGATAACCGGCGCGGCTTGACTTATGTAATAATAAACCGAACGTGGAAAACAAGTGCGGCCGGTGTTCGCGTGTGCGCAAAGGTGGGGCGGAAAAAAACGACGAAAAGAAAATCGACGTGATAATTTTAAACGACCGTACGCACGATTTAATCCGGCCGATGTATTTATCGACGTTCGTTATAATATTATTACCCACCTAAATTGGTGTGCGTGTGGAGTTGACCGGTCTTATCGAGCACAGGTATACTATACGGACGATGATAATATTATAATAATATTATATTATTACACCGACCTTTAGCCCCGGCAGGGTGAGCGTGACCGCGGGGGCCCCCACTTGTTGGTTCAAC
This sequence comes from Chaitophorus viminalis, assembly GCA_025469195.1. Taxonomy (NCBI): domain Eukaryota; kingdom Metazoa; phylum Arthropoda; class Insecta; order Hemiptera; family Aphididae; genus Chaitophorus; species Chaitophorus viminalis. The sequence goes on along the minus strand of JAIPRK010000345.1, from coordinate 6,337 downwards.
GTCGTCGCCGGGTCCCCGTAGATAACGCGGGCGCGCGCGTTTAACCGATAGGTACTTACTGCGATTACAATAATATACTCAATAATGCTTATATGACTACACAACAACTATAAGCATCGCCGTTGCAGCACGCACGTAGTAGGTAATTTACGGATCGTAAATCCGTAGGTACGTGCGCGTTTCGCGTTCTCTACTCTTCACCACCCCCCTCCCCCGACCGCCACTGGGACAACAATAGGTCCCCCAACAGTACCGTGGTATCGGCTTTCTCGTTTCAGTGTCGTTTTCCCACAAACGAGTACAATGTAAGCCAGGTACTGGTGACGCGCGAGGACTCGAACCGTACCAACTACGTTTTCCCCCCGTCACCCCGAGAACCCGGGTGTCGGTTCATATAATATTATTATTATTATTATTATTATTGTAATAGTATAATGATATAGTAACGCACGTCGTGACGTTGCCATTCTCAACGGTTCGATTTTAACGGGTAAACACAGTGTCCACAGTATAATATTGTAATAATAATTACTATATTATTATAGGTTTATTTCCGTGTTCAAACACAGGCAGAGACTTTGACTCGTTGTTGTTGGACTAACCGAAATTATATATCATAATGACATAATATACTCAGTGGCGTATATAGTGGAGGGGAGCATCTGGGCTGTGGCCTATAATTAAATTTCAGATGAAAACATTTTAGATCTTTTAAGTTTCAAGTATTGTTTTTGATTTTTATACATCATAAATAAATCCTCATTTAAAACAAATTTTCGTTTAGTAGCCCAAGTGTAGTGTTGTTAGATTTAATATTTGAGTACGTTTACCAATTATTGAACTCAAAGGGAAGAACATTGTCCGTATCTTCTCGTTGGTCTTTTACGATATTTTAATTTGGAAGCGAGTTTTGATTATGTAAAATATTACAATTTTAAATAGCTGAGCAAAACTCTTGTAAATTAAAATATCGTAAAAACTCGCCGAAAAGACACAAATAATATTATATGTTCTTCCCTTTGAGTTCGATAATATTATGTAAGTTTATTTTAATATTAAAGCAAACAAAAATAATACAAAATACAACAAAATACACTTGAACTTCTGAACGCAAATTTGCTATGTTGTACGATTGCACGACGGAAACAACACATGCGAGTTAAGAGGACGCCTTGAGGTTATATAATATACAAATCTAGACTTTTAACTTATTACCTAGGTTCTTAAATATAATAAGTACATAACTTTTTGTAGACTTAGAATTTACAAGACTAAAAATTTTCTATCATACCTAATCACGGGAGCTTTTTTTTTGGGCCATATTTGTAGGCACTTATACTTAGTAATGGAAAATTAGGTAATCTTCATTTATTGTATGGGTACAACATAATTGTTACTGCTACCAGATGTTTTCGTAAGGAAATTAGCCCATAGTGAAAACAATATCTGTATAACTGAATTAGGGCCGTATCTACGGAGGGGGTAGGAGTTTAAACCCCCTCATTTAACAATGTAGAAAAATTCTAGTTTATTCTAAAAATGAAAATGTTTATTTTTTATAACCTTTTTTTTTAGATTCTGAACGGAGTGATGGAATCTATTGGTTTTATAATGATGTGTGTTTTTTTTTATTTTTTAGATTCTTGGTTTTACAATGATGTGTGTTTTTTATTTTTTTTATTTTTGTGTCTGAGGACACGATTTTTGGTAGTAAAAATGCTTCGATTTTCTTAAACAGCAACTTCTCTGAAAGGAAAGTGAATGTAGATGGTACTTGGGCAAGTCAAAAATACAACTTTTTTAATACTTTTTAATAAAATCGATAAAAAACAATAAAACAATTACTAAAAACCGGGAAATTTTACGCAAAATCACGTTTTTACAAAATACATTTTTTTAAAATGCTCTAACTCAAAAACCAAAAACCGCAACAACTTGAAATTTTCACCAAATCTTTATATTGGCGTTTTCTATACATGGTTAAGTTTTCAAAGTATTTTGACATATTTTGTCTTATTTATAGACAATTTAAATTTTCGATTTTTGTAAAAAATTTTTTTTTAAACATCTAAAAAATTTTATTGGCAGACCGAAAACTCTTGAAAATTTAATACAAAGTTTATAATAAGCTTAACTTATTGTCACTAAAAAATGTTCGTGATCGTTTCACTCAAATTTTTATAAGCCCATAAAGCTCAAATTTGTATAAAATATGTCAAAATCACGATAATTTGCAAGTTATTTTGTAGATAAAATTTCATAAAATTTATTCTGTACAGACTTAAGGTTCAAAATTTTAACAGTAAGTTGTCCATAAGCTACTCTTCAAAAATCATTAAAAATATTTCTACCGGACCAAAAGGAAAAAATTTTATGACCGTTTGAAATTTAAATTTTTACGAAATTGTATAAAATAGTGATTTATTGTCAAACGATTTTAAATATTTGTTATAATTCAAAAAGTATAAGTCGCAGAAACTTGAAATTTTTACCAATTGTTGAGATAGCCATTTTCTCTATGTCATATTTTTTTTAAAATATTATATTTATTTCTAAGCCACTTATAGGCATTTAAATTATTCGAATTTTTTACTTTTTTTTTTATAATCGGTGATAAAAAAAAATTGACTTATACAAAATACTTAAAAATTAATAGAAGATTTCACAGAAGCAGTTATAGTTGTCATTTAAAAATTATTAAAATCCATAGGCACAATTTTTTTTTATAAGCGTTTGAACAAGGAATATTGATATAAAATTACATGTAGAATATAATATAATATGTATAATATTCTAGACTGACAAATGATATTGGTTTTTGAAATTTCCTCTAACACAAAAACGAAAAACCGTAACAATTTCAAATTTTCACCAAATCTTTATATTGACATTATCTATACATACTTATGTTTTCGAAGTATTTTGACAAATTTTGACTTATTTATAGACAATTTAAATTTTCGATTTTTGTAAGTTTTTTTTTTTTAAATACCTATAAAATTTTTTTGGCTCACCGAAAACTCTTGAAAATTTAATACAAGGTTTATAATAAGTTAAAATTATCGTAACTAAAAAATGTCGGAGATTGTTTCATTCAAATTTTTTTTATAAGCCCATAAAGTTCAAATTTGTATAAAATATGTTAAAATCACGATAATTTGCTGGTTTTTTTTAGTTGAAAATTCATAAAATTTTTCTGTTTATACTTAAGATTCAAAATTTTAATACTAGGTTATCCATAAGCTAATCTTCAAAAATATATAAAAAAATTTCTACCGGACTTAAAAGAAAAAATTCTATGACTGTTTGAAATTTAAATTTTTACGAAATTGCATTATAATTCAATTTAAATATAAAATACTATATTATTATACACACATTTTAGACAAACATATTAACTCCTGTTCAGAATCGTTATTCGTATAATCGTATACAATGATATCTATCATTGCATTGAAATTTAACAATCCATTGTAATAATGACCTATCCTAAAAACGAGGTGCACTCCACCCCCAACTGTACAGCAAAGTGAGGCCTATCCGTTCTTTTTTACTTACGATATTACTATATACCTATTAGTATAATAAATTTACATTATTATACCCCAGGTGTATAATAGTGCCTGAAGTGCTTGAAGTATTGAATGAAATGGCTAAGAAGCCGAGAAAAATTGACTTGGTGTTATCATGAAAATATAATATTATATTCTCACAATTTTGAACTGTAATTTCCTATAATGATATCCTCTATATCAAATTCATATCTATAAAACTGGTCTCCATAGAAAATTTTTAGCTACGGCCCTGTATTATACTGAATATACCTGTGTCGAATATGGAGCTTTTAAAAGGACGCCATGTCCTCACACACCCGCGCACGTTGTTGCCGTCTCACTTCGTACAACGTAGCAAATTTACGTTCAGTAATAAAATATAGTTCAAAATATTGTATTGTCGGCTTTAGTATTAAAGTAATCTCACCTATTATTGAAGGGAGATTGAAGAACATTATCCGTGTTTTGTTTGTCGGATTTTTACGATATTTTAGATTTTTAAGCGAGTTATGGTTTCTTTTTATTTTCACCTATTCATTTTTAAATGAAAATTATCGTAAAAAACCGACTGAAAAATCACAAATAATGTTCTGTCTGTTTTGTACAGTTTAATCTAGAATTAAAGCTATCAACAAAACATTTGAAGTTTGGACTACTGAGCATAATATTGAGACGACAGACAACGTATGCATGTGCGGCGTCCTCCAAACAACTTATCATAATAACCATTGTACCACTGTTCCATAATAGCGTAATTATTAATTATTATATTTTGTTATTATTTTATTTCGTTCGTATTGACCGTACAGTTTGGATCTATATTTGCTCGCAGCGACGATGGGTCGACAACTTCATTGTATTAGTATTTCCTACATGATATATTATGTACAATATTTTTTAACAGAAACACTCGAAAACGATTTTTCCGAATAAAAACTAAAATAGAATAGTTATGAACTTATGTTACACGACGTGTTGTGCACAGCTTGCACATGTTGTGCTTAACATCATACCGGATGGTATACATACTCGTATTAGTCGTATCAGGGTATTTGAGATGTTCGAATGTTTAATCGATCTTAACTGATCTGTAGTTATTTCAATGAACATCGATAAAGTATTAATTAAAAGAACGCCAGATAAATTTCGTTGCATGGTCGCGATTGCTTATGTATGCTATTGTAGTATTGTAGCCAAAGTAAGTAGGTAGCCAATTTTTTTTTTAATTTTGGCTGGCTAATATTTTCATTGTTTTACTCCTTATGATATTTTGGAATTTGATTTTGCCAATGTCCTTTATCATACTCTTGCTACCTAATGTCATATATTTGCTCGTCGACAATTTTACAATGGATTTTACACGAACGATAAAGACTGTAGAATCGGTTGGTATTAGCCATTTACGAATTAATAATATGTACCTACCTATCTGTATTCTGTAAAAGAGAAGACATTTGAACAATTATTAATAATATTTCAAAACACTGACGAAATAATTAATATAACCCATAGGTTGATATTATAAAAGTGTAATCCTATAGGTATATTAATGAAGATCATTGCTATTTAATTTACATATGATTAATGGATCACTCTGTATGGATATTATAATATGTATCTACTATACAATAAATTAATTACTGTTATTAAGTTATAAATTATTATCTATACGACCAAGTTTAAAAATATAAAATATGTTTAGTTGTTAATTAATTTTAATCTGTTGATTTGGTCATTATTAAAATGTTTATGTATATATTATAGATTTATAAAATTTAATGCACAACCAAAGTCCAAGAAACATTGGCTATAAGAATAACGTTTTACTCTGGTTTATAATATAAAACAATATTTTAGTTAGAAAAAACAACTGGGGTATAAATAGATAAAAATGTATCAAACTTTACAAGTACAAACCACGGTAACATAATGTAATGTTTTTTCTAACATATTATAGATAATTCTAATTTCTATTAATACAAAATAATAATTAATGATACACTGGTAAAGAAATGATCCTTACTTCGTATAACTATACAAAATTCAAAATTATTGAATAATTTAAAATAATTAAAATGCTTGAAACAGTTTATAATTACAACTCATTAGTCATAATTCAAATTATATTTAGAAACATATTATGTAAAATACTTTATTAAATAATGAAAATCAATTATTTGAATTAAATATATTATTTATTATTCATATTTAATACTTGCAGTATAGATCATGTACAGGTGTTTATTTCAATATCAAAGCATTCGGTACCTATATTAATAATTTGATTCACAAATCATGAATCACCAATGTAAATTTATTTTTTCATTAAAATTATTGTAAAAACTAAAACAATTAGTCAATAACTATGTATAAATAGAGTATTATAATTAAATATTTTTGGTAACATAAATTTCATTATTTTAACTTATTTATGATTTATTAATTACATTGTGTAATCAAACAAACGAGTTAAAAATTGGTTTGTACATATTTACATTGATTACAAAGAATTATCATTCTTGATATTAAATTCTACGGCATTAAAAACAGTAATCAAACCTACGTCATATACTGTATGTATAAATACAAGTTTAAATAAAAATATTATATTTTCATATTATATTAATTTACGTGGAATGTAATTAATAAACGTGGATACTGTCGTATACGCCATGCAAAGGCTTGACGTATAAAACAGATATTTTTCGGTAGACCAATTCCCCGACCTAGAATTAGTAGATGTAAGACCTGTTGTAAAAGATATATTTAATTCTTCTTCTGGT